>JAOEFI010000007.1:3892307-3936836 GCA_034621735.1 Anopheles plumbeus
AGTCAGCAGGGGGTTGCTTACCTTGTCAGCCGTGATAGGGGGCTTGCCTGAAGGTGCGATCGGAGAGTAATGTGCCCATGCTACGGAACGGGGGAGAGCGTCTTCAGGGTCGATTTGAATCATACAAAATGGTCCACGTGATCGTGTTGTTGAACAGGCCGATTTACAAACTGATCCTTACCGGAAAGCTGTTTTAAGGGTTGGGCTGGAACAAGCAAGGACATTGTTAATTAAATTTGGAATATCTATTTGAATCATTTTCCTTCAATATACCTTAACTAGGTCTGCGTATAACACTTTCAAATTATGATAACATTGCATAGCACATTTGTTTAACACGGAACTTATGAAAAATCACCTGCCAGTCGGTTCAAACAACTTCATAAATAAAATGGTTCATTGACTTCGAGAAGTCAAAAAGAATCCCTCGTATCTCTGCTATCTGGTACCTTCATTCCGAGACTCTCCCACTGTTTTTCCCCGCACACATGGTTCGAACATGGTGTGCTCAATTTCCGTTTTCGCCGTCCTGCCGGATGATGCATCGTTAGAAACGATATCCCAAGCGCACGGGGTCTAATTGCCACGATCAATCAGAATACCATCCCCCGATACCTGGAGAGCGGGGGATAAAGGTCCCCGGGAAGGGTAGGAAGAGAGTGTAGAGAGCGTATACTTTCAACGCCTTCCTGGTACTTGATTGCGTTACTCAATCGTCCGTACCGGAGCGAGGGAATTTGTATGCCGTCGTTTATTTCCCATCGTGTTCCCGATGTCGTTTGACAGCGTCCTACGTGACGTCCTACAGAGGTGCACAGTGGGCTGTCACGGGTGCAGACGACGGACAAAATATATGTTTATTCAGGCAGGCAGTTTATGGGTGAATAATTTCATGAATTCTTTCAAGTCTAATGGATCGGTTTTATTTGGAAAAACATATCTATGTTCTGTAACATTTCAACAGCCAAGAAGTACTTATTGATAAGCGAGAGTTTTTCTTTTCATAAAATTAACAAACCCTTGAGCATTGCTTTCGGAACTACATTCGTTGAAAATAACACTCTACTCTATGGGTCCGCGTTAAACCAATCCACGCCACCGGAACGGCCACAGCATTCCCGGGACCCGGCGCGTCCCCGAAGATTAATGCAAATACATTACCCGCAATGCGATGCGATTAGGATGATTAGATTAGGAGGGTCCAGTTTTTTGCCGCTCCGGTTCGCCCCGAGATGGGATGGCCGGCGCTCGAGCGAAGACCCCACCTCCCCCCCCCCCTCCCCTTCTTGTCCGCTTCCCTGTACCCTGTTCCCGGACCGGTGAGGGGCAGCCAGCAGTCGTCGTTAGCTGCTCAGCCATTGGAGAAATGGAGTCAATTTTGCATTTCCTCCGGCTTTCCCGGGGGGCTATCTTTCTATTCGGGGACCAGTAGTGGTGCGACTTGCCGGGACCGTGGCGTTTGCCAACGGGACGACAGTCAATTAACAGCTTCAGCCTTCGACTTGGCCGATGAAATAGAATCATTAGTCCACTCGGACGTTTGTCGTCCGACCGGGTTTCGAGGGAAAGATAACACTCCCCCCTTCCCTTACTCCTTCCACTTTTCCTCCTTCTTCTGCTCCACCCTTCCCGTCCGATGCGGCTGTCGTCTTCGTCGTGATCGGCGGTCCCCGGGGGGTGCTTGGACAAATCAATTCATTACGTTGGATTAATTTTTACCGCCCGGCGCTGATCGATCGGGACATCGGAGTTTCCGCGCGACCGAACGGCGAAGAGAAATACGCCAACCGGAGCCGATCCGGCGCTTGGTGCGGGGTCGATGATCGATTGCCGGGGGCCGAAAAATCACCACGAAGCGCAATTGGTCACAGTGGTTCCGGTGATGGAAAGTGTAGCGAAACTATTTCCGATCAATCGTATTTTTTCCCAATTTTACTTTATTCATGTTTCTTTTTAAATGTGAACAAAGTAAAATTATTATTATTATTATTATTATTATTATTTATTACTTAATGTCCAACTCAAGCCAGTCTCATATTTTTACGTTTATTCTTTTATAATAAAAAATGTATATTTGGAAATATTCTCAGTCAAGCATTAGGGCACTAGAGAGAGAGAAAATGTTCTGGTTGTAACATTTCTTTCTAACTCTATCCTTTCTGCCTTCCTCATACCGCTGAATCTGGATAATAAAACGAACGATAAAAAAAGGTTTTAAACTGTTTTTTTTAACGTCTGCTCCATGACATCATTTGTGGTGTTCCTATATTTTTTTCTGTACCATATTGTACGCGTTTCCGACCACGCTACAAAAATAGGATTTGTACCAACGCCCAGATAACCCTGGCCCGGGACTAGTTTGTGCAAATTTGTTCCGCATCAGGGTGTGATAACGAATCGCACGGAACCTTCACGCCGCGGTCCGCCCGGCCGAGTACGATACGATACCGGATGTTTCATGCACCCCGACCGAGCACACAGACACTCCACGCTAGCATTCGTCCACCGGGACGCAACGGGATGCACATTCGCAACAGTCTCTTTCAGCGCCAATCGAAGACCGAGAGGGGTCGATTATGCAATATGTGGACTTCGTAGCGGCGTCCTTTACATTTATCGTTCGCGTTACATTTCCTCGACGGAATCCGTAAGCTGTTACATCCTGCCCTGGAGCTGCCGGCGGACGGTGGATAGAGAGAACGTGTGATTTGTTAGGGCGTTTGATTCGTTTGCAGGCGTCAAAGTGGTCGAACAGAATCATATAGATAAAGGCCGGGAAACATATGCGTCGTATGTTGTAATTGGCTTGTATGATTTCCTCATATTCACATGTTCAAAAATATGTTTAATTTTTTTTCGTCGACCAAAGTTTGGTCCTCTTTCTTATTTTTTAAAGTTCAAGTATACTGTCCTTAACTTTAACACTACCACAACCATCATCTATTACACCACGTAATAGCAGGTAATGTTGATCCAGTTCAGCCTGAGGCATGGATCTTTTGCTATTGCGGCTTTCATCGAACGTAGTAAAAAAGTGAAAACGGAAAAAAAAATCTACCGGCAACAGAAAAACCGACGTCTTTTCAAGCGAATTTTCCGCGAACTCGTTAGCGCAAGGCGGTCACTGTGGTTGCTGTGGGGAGGAAAGTAATTTTCTTCCAGCCCAACTTTATCCGCCAGTCGCGCTCGAACGGATTCATATGCCTACGAATACATACACCCCATGGCGCCAACTTTCACGATCAAGATCAATGTTTTGGTGTTTTTCCATCGTAGGTGGTTTTCCAGTTCGAAGCGTGGACCTATTAGTATTGAAACTATAACTTGGTTGTAATTTATTTGTGGCTAAAGCAATCTTGTTATATAATCGCTCCTGTTCGATATTGAGCCTGTATATGTTGTATATGTTGAATGTTGAGAGCTGAACTGCACCAATAAAGATTTCGTCCATTTCAGGCTTAACTCAAATTAAAATATTTAAATTTTCAATCATCACTTCATGCTTGTCTTTAATTGACATCCTATTTAATTCGTTCCCCTTCCAGGGCACACCGTACAGTGGCTACACCGCGGCCTCCACAGACTCTGCCCACACCCTGCCCTCGACGCCAACACCACCCTCCCTCGGCGGTAGCCACAACAGACAGAGTTTCAACTTCTGGAAGGCCGGCGGCTCCCAGACGCCGCTCTCCGCCTCGTCCTCCAGCAGTTCCTTCTTCCGGCCGAGCCAGCGCTGCCTGCTGTACAAGGTGCTGAAAGTGATTTGGCGCTACGTCAAGTGGCCGCTCGGGCTGCTGCTGATCTGCGGCCTGCTGGGCCTAGTGGTTTACTTCCTGGTCGTGGGTAAGTAAGACATATGAGATCCGAGGTCCGAGGTCTAGAATCCTTCTGTCACCTTCTCCATTCTAAATTAGTCCGTATAACAGTTTTGACAACGGAATGATATTTGTTGAGACGCTTTTTTCCATCTCCCAGACAGGGACATCATGAGCGGTGGGCTGCTGGGCGAGGACGGCTACGAGGTGGACGAGAACCTCTCGATCGACTTCAACGACTTCACCAGCGCGAACGATCTGCACGACCACCGCTTCCCCGGAGGTAGCGGCATCGGGAAGGAGCCCAAACCGAAGGGCACGCAGGGCTCGGGCCGGACGGCCGACACCAAGTTCTCGTTCGGGCTCGACAACGACCTGCTGGCCGTGTTCGGATCGCACGCCCGGAAGCCCCCGTTCGAGCGGACCCACGACAGCGGCGCCTCCTTCTCCTCCTGGCCGACGACACCACCCGCGGCGACCGCGACAGAACGCCGACCGGCGGCGGCGGCGGCGGAGGGCGCGAGCGAGGAGCTACCGGCCGTGGTGGTCAAGGTGACGGATGCGCCGGTCCGCAAGACGAGCACCATCTCGCTGAAGGACTACACCAAGGCGCGGGTCGTCTTCGACGAGGACGACTTTCTCGACGCGGACGACGGCGAGAGCCGCACGGGGGCCCGCGAAGGGACGACGCGGGCGTACGAGCGGCCGGGCGCCGGTCCGGCCCAGCCGCCCTCGATTCAGGTGGGGCTCCGGGGCGACGTTGCGCGCGGGCCGGAGGTGCGCGGGTTCACCTCCGGCCATCAGAACAATTTTGGCGTCCCGATCGAGGAGGACGAGCGTCTGTTGCGCCGGCTGAACGACCAGCTGATGCAACTGGAACAGCTGAGACAAGTGAATTGAACACCCTTTTCTCCAAACCCCCTTACCCCCTCTTTTCTTCTTCTGACCAACTGTTTCTGGGGGTTTGCTTCACTATTATCACCATTTCCATTTTTTTTTGTGTTATTTGTTCTACTCTTACCGATTTTCTGTTCTGCTCAAGGCCGCGGAAAGTGTTGGACATGTTTTCAATGTGGGCGTGCACTGTGGCATTTAATTTACAACACATATAACCGCTGTCAACAATGGCACACGTCCCATAACACACATTTTCGAGACAAGGGAAAGTCCCTGTTCCATTATCCATTCTCACATCAAATGTTTCGGGAAAATGAATTAAAATTGAAAACATTGACAAAGGAGCACCTATTGCGCACATGTTTGCAACACTTCCATTCCAGCATGGCTTGCACACACTCTACAAGAACACCGGTCGGTAGAAGGCGAATGACAGTTGCATGACTAACTGTTAACAGTTCGTGTATCGAAACAATAGTACGCACTTCCACACTTGCATGCGTTGTGGGAGACTGTGTTGGTTTATGTTTTACTTTTTCGCGACAAACTGAAGGAGGCCTCAAGACGTTACGTTTGAAGGTGACATGTGTTGGTGTGTCGGCGGGGACGGGAGGATCGTTTGTTCTGTTTTACACACTGCTTATACTACATGGTTGCCGCTTACAATAAGTTTCGTAAATTTACATTTTTTTTCTGTAACAATGCGCGTGGAGGTTGCGTGGGAAAAGATTGGGGAAAACTAATCGGAAACCATTTGCTTGGAAATCGCTAGAAAAACATCACCATCCCGGCGGCGACGACCGATTCGAGCCTCTACAGGACGAAGGTGTCCCCGACGCTTCCGATTCTGTCACGCTTCGAGATTACAACCGAAGGTTTGAAACGGTTCAACGTATCCGAAGACGGTAGGTTATATGTTTGTTTAGAAGAGATTGAAGTGGCGTCCCATAGTCCTATAGTACTGATGAATATGGCTTTTCCAGGCATTTGTCAGTCCACGTCGTTGCCACTCTGCCGCGGAGTCCTGCCGTACGACCTGACAGTCTCGACTAATCGCCAGCTGTCACGGCTGGAGTACGACCACTTCCAGTATCTGATCAACTCGAAGTGCTCAGTCCGGGTGGCGGAGTTCGTGTGCCTGGCGCTTGAGCCGGAGTGTCGCCCGACGCGCATGGGTACGCTGACACCGTGCAAGCGCATCTGCAAGGGTAAGTTGCTGGGACGGATGGAGTACCCAGGCCTTTATCTGATGGTTCGATTTTCTCGCTTTCCTCCCGTGTAGCTATTCTGGAACCGTGCGCGCACATCATTGCCAGCTCGGAGGCGCTAACGGCCACCTTCGACTGCGACAGCTATCCGGACTCGGACGAGCGGAACGTGTGCGAGGACCCGACCCGGCTCGGCCAGTGCTACGCCAACGAGTTCCGGTGTGCGGACTCGAGCTGTATTCCTCTGCAATGGAAGTAAGTCGGGACGGGAGTACCCAAGGGTCGCCTGCACACCTAAACCTCTTTTCGTTCCCGCCCTGTCCGGCAGATGCGACAACATCAAGGACTGCCACGGTGGCGAGGACGAAACGGACTGCAAGCAGTGCGAGCGGGACGAGTACCGGTGCATGTCGAACGACAAGTGCATCCCGGACAAGTGGCGCTGCGACCAGTACGAGGACTGCCCGGACGCGTCGGACGAGCTGGACTGCTACTACGACGAGCCGACGACCTACCCGACGGCCTACGGCAGCCAGCGGGAGTATCCCTTCGTGCAAGTACAAGTCCCGAACAGTCCGAATGGGTAAGGAGGAGGGTTTCGGGAGGAGGTACCCAGTAGCACAGCACGTACATACATACACGCAGAGGACCGTGACCAACCGGACCGGCAGGACCGACGGGAAAACGGGGAAGGGAACGCACTGGGTTAGAGTGGACTTACTAGACGTTCCCCGGAGGAGCACATGGTTTTTGGACGGAGACGTGGACCATTTGCGATCAGTAGTCCATATCGGTAGTTTGGGTAAGGTGCAACCAAGTGTTGGACGTGCTATAGGTAGAGTGTTGGACGAAAAAGTTGACAGTGGATATTAAGGTGACGGTAACGCAGTGAAACGATTCAACCGGGTAAGGACGAACGTAATCGAACAGTCGTGGACTTCATTCTGATTCCGGAGACGGTACGCGACGGTCGCATCTCACCGTAGACTAGAGCTGTGGTTTCTGGACCTGCCATATCGGGAACGTTAATGCCTTGATGCGTTTGCTTTGACCGCCTCGTGGCCGCCACATTTTTTTTCTTGCTTTCAGCCGCCCCTACATTACCATCACCAACGAGGATCGCACGCAGACAGAGGGCGAACAGCGCGATCGGCAACCCCCGCCGACGGCGCAGGATGGCGAACGGCAGTACGCCAACTACGGCACCTCGGAGGAAGACGAGGAGGGTGACAAGTACGAGCCGACGGCGGCCGAGAATGCGCCGTTCGTGAACCGACACCAGAATCGTAGCACGGTGGAGGGTACGGCCCCGGGCAGGATGACGACGACCTCTACCGAGGCGGACGGAAGAATCGAAGATCAGACGGAGGCCGAAACGAGTCGGACAATTTCGGTGCCAAAGTCGCTGGGTAATCCGAGAACTGAGGTTCCCCAGGTTTCTCCTGTGGAATCAACTACAAACCCTCTTTGGAACAAGGCCCAACTGAACATTGTCTACTTTGTCTTCTAGTAAACTTCCAGGACAGCAAGGAAATCATGATGACCTCGGACTCGGAGAACGATTTCAAGATCAGCAGCACTAGCAGGGACTTCCTCACCACGGCCCACGTTTCGCCGTGTCCCGAGGGTGAGCTGCGCTGCGTCAGTGGCATCTGCATATCGGTGAACCAGCTGTGCGATAGGGTAAGGCTCGACGGATTTACTGGGGTTCCAGTACTATGGCGTGGAAGTATTCTTACTCATCACACTTTTCCCATCTTTCCCAGGTCCAGGACTGCGCCGACGGTGCCGATGAATCAGGATGCACCTACAAGGATTAGTTGTCCAGCTAAGGAGCTAGTGTAGAACAGGGTGTCGTCTCACAGTTGTTCGCCAGTGACGCCTATGTTTCATTCCCATTTTAAAAGATTTTTTTTGTTCAACAATTCGTTAGCATCGTTGAGTGTATTGTTGCTCGGTTTTTACATTTGTTGACTCGTCTTAGTGGAGGGTAGTACCAATCGCATCTCAACCACCCTCAACCCCGTATGCTACGTCACCATCATTCCATTCCCAACAGCGCGACGCGCACGTTCCGCCCCATTGCAAATGCTTGTTTGACACAGTGTTCCACACGAGGAAGAAAAGAGAACAAAAACTGCAAGGAGCGACCTTAAGATAATTTTTGTTTTACTCCGCTTTCTCTTCTCTTCTGCATCCCCGCCACCACATTTGTGAGCATTTGCAACCACAATCGTTCCCGTTACCATTAGCGTAAGTTGAATTCCCGTCGTTTTTATTTTTTATCATTCATCGGCTACGAGTATCCTCCGTATCCCAACGATCGCCCATCCATTGTAATTACGTGCTAGGGATAAGGAGCCGTTTCATTAGGGCACTATATGCGCTTTGTAAATAGAAGGCACACACAAACACACACCGAAAGTAACATACATTCATATCTACATTTCATATCCACTACTATTCTTTCGAAACTTTTGTAAATGTTTTATTTTTATCGAGCTAATAAAAACTGAAACCATGGATCAATGTTGAACATTGCCTTTTATTTTGAAGTGGTAAGTAGCAAGCCGAAAGGTAATAAAGTCTAAATAATAACATTTGACAATATGTTTACTCTACGTTTATATTTCGTTTTATATTTATTGTCGTTAATTTATGTACGGTATGGCAGGTATAATTATTTTTATTTACACTGAAAAATAAAATAGAAAAAAAAATTTCTTCCCATACCGGGAATCGAACCCGGGCCTTCCGGGTGAGAGCCGGATATCCTAACCACTAGACAATATGGGACTTGATGGTGGATGCGGAAAAAGTAAATCCAACCCCGCAATTGAATTCTATTCTAAAGTTACAAAGTACCAGGCGCCCGCTTTCCTCACTCGCACCCACACCGGCTCACCTGCAGCGCTCGCATTCGCGGCCGGCATTTTGCATATGTCACAATACTCACGAATGAGCTCGCGTGACGTGCGGGAAACTCCCCGCAGTACGGACCGATGACTCATCTATCGTGATGCAAAGCTGCACGCATAAAAAACTGTCTCGCAGTTCACCCGTGAACACGAACTGTTATTCGTCGGGGAGCAAACACCGGCGGGCACAACTAACAATTGGGAAATGAACGTAGAGGTTCTAGTCTATTTCTTATCACAACAAACGCGCGAAGATGCGCTGCTCCTGCTGTGTGGAATGATGATATAACATCGGTGGGTGGCAGCACGCACACACACCAAGAGCCCGGCGAATGTTTGCAAATCAGAATGGTCCATGGTCGCATGTATGCTGGCCAAGAAATAACTGAGACGGTCTTCAGGAAAATGCAAGCAATGTGAACAGAGGAAGAAAAATCAAATGTTTGCATACATTGTAACATTCTGTAGTGTTGCTATAGTTAACGACAACCTCGGTCGAGAGGTGGCCAATATTCTCATTCCAGATGACATCGGGAACTTCCGGTTATGCAAAACTGTTCAACTGGTTGAACATTAGTTCGGGTTTGTAGAGATTGATTCTGGTTCTCTTGTATCGATATGGATGACGATACAGAGACGATACCAATTATAATGACGAGGCGTATTCAGCGATTTTCTCCGGAGCTGATGAAAAACTCACCACGATTTCCCAGCGTAGAACCACATGTTCCGCTTCCCGTTGTCCAAAATTTAAAAATAAACCACCATAGTTAGTTGCCACCACGCCGGCATGAACTCATCTCATTCGTTAGTGTTAGTAGAGTTTTGGCGACACTGCATGTTGTGCGGTCGGTGTCGCGATTGTAGCCGCTAGAGTTCGCGAAGCAACCACAACGGCGGTCAGTCTCATTCTAGACGAAGTCGGGTTAGCACGCCTGCAGTCGTTCGGTTGTAGAGTAAACTCAGAACACTATTGGAACTAATCATGAATGAATCACAGGCATTCAGTTTGTAATAAAGGTAATGTTTTACCGGTTGGCCGACAGGAAGGTTGGTGGAGTTAGTGTACTTTTCTGATGCTCAATTCTTGATGGTTCCGTCCGTCTAATATCAAGTGAGAGTAAAGGCAAACACAGAATATCGCGTGTTATCTAATTGTCGTTGATAAACACGATGGACAATTGTCTCCAAAGTCGAGAACAGAAAAGATGATTCATTTTTTTGTTCATTTACTCCAATCGTCGCACAATGTCTGGTGTTCTAGGCAACAGCTGTTCGATGCCTAAACCATTCGCCTGGAAAAAGTGTTCTCGTGTATCGTATAATAATTGATTAGTAAAAAGCGGCCCCGTGTGTTCAGAAACGGTAGTGCGTTATTGTCTGGTGTTCGAGAGTTCGTCGGATCATATAGTCAAACACAGCAAAAGGGACACATGAACTTTGTCCCGTTCCATCCCGCAAGACTCCAAACCACACACCGGAACGCGTGCCACAGCCAGACATCTGCTATCTTGCTGTTTCTTTTTTTTTGTTCTAACGATTCACGGCGAGTTCTAACCGTTGTCAGACTCTGCACATAAAGAGTAGCCCCCATCACCGGTTCGCGAAGTCCAGTGACTCATTGTGTGTTGCGGGGGGTGTGTTTGTTCGTGTATTTATGTGTGCGCAGTGCGCGATGGGTTGTCTCCGATGCCCCATTCCATGGCCGATTTACGTTGATGCGAAAAACTAAAGAGAACAAAAACATGACCGACAAAGCGTCCGGTGACGGAGAGTGAGCAGGAAAGAAGCACAACTCGACGACGCGGTTCACGCGACCAGCGTGCACAGGTGTTTGCTGTGAACTCGGAACCGGAACTCCTTTCCGGGAACACACCTGCGGGGGAACGTATCATGTGTTAATACTCAAACACCACGGGCGAACGTGGAAGACTCAGCCTCACAATGGGCAGCCGATGGGCAGCGGAAATGTCACGAAGCGACTATGTGATTGTGAAGGTAAGTGTTGGCTGGAACTTTAATCCTCCCCGAGGTGATTTATCATCCCTCGCAACAATATCAGGTGTCGTAGACGGGGTTTAAGGTACGATCCTTCGAAATGAAATATTACACTGAAAGACAGCTGGAATGGGTATTTGCAAAATAGATGAAAAGAGGAAACATTATCAAAAGTTTTGCAGCATATTTGCATGGAGACAATTTAATTAAATTCTAGATATCACTCTGGAAAATGAGCGGTGGTTCTTAGCTTGCATAATCACATTCAAACTAAAATAACACTTTTATTGAAATATAATAAAATACTCTGTTCGAATAGTAACCATCGAACATCATATTAAACGACTTTCGCCATTTGTGAACGGATTTGAAAAAAAACTTGGTACGGTTGTTTGGTAACTATCCTAGTTTTTTTTTTTTTAGTTCAGTTCATCCCACTCTTCCCCTTTTATATTCCCGGATATTCCCGGATAAAGTGGTGAAAATAACATCCCTTTATTTCTCGTAAAAAGGAAGGAGGAGAGGAAGTATTGTAGAATTATGTTGAAAACATTGAAAGTGGCAACGGAAGCGTAATGTCGAAGTTTGAACATTTTACCTCTGGTTTGAACAACCGCATAACCACCGCAGTCCTACAGCGTGACGAAAGCTCTTCGAAGCTGTAAAATTAGCTTATCCTGGCGCAGCAAATATTTGCTGCGCTGAAATGGAGCCGCGGCTCATGAAATTCGGAAACAATCCTGCGTAAACTATCCTATGCCATAATATTATGGCATTTGAAAACCCATTCTAGGGACTGTCAATTCGCAACAGCGCATCTCAAGCCACCTTTGATGAAAGAGAACGCGAATCGCTAGTGCGTGTGCGGGCGTGATAGAGCGAGAACGATAATTCGGAATCGGACAAAAACAAACATAACAACCAGCTCAGCGCACCAGCTAGAAATGTCAAACGCAAGGCCAAAGTATCTCCAGAACATACGGAAGGAAAACATCGAAGGGGCGAAGCTCCATAACACGACAGTTGCGTTCGTCTTTTCTTTTTCTCCAGTGGTTGCATTGAGAAACAAACAGTGTCCCGTCGTCGCCTTTGATTGCTATTTATTGTGAACGAATGGTTGCCGGGAGGGTGGCAAGTGATTCAAACGGGTGGATATCAAATCGATGTGTATGCGCATTCCTGAGACGAATTTACGATAGTTTTCCCGTCGTGCCTCCCTTGCCCAATCTGACCTGTGCCAAATGTCGAACGATAAGACACTTGCATCATGATTTGAGTGTTGCTTGCTTTGTTTCGAGGGTGTAGATATCACACGGAAGGAGATAGGAAAAGGAAACGGATTGACACACGCATAAGAAGTTGGTAAGTGTTTTGGATATGCGTGTTTTGTGTCGTAGTGGCATTTAATGTTTTGCGCACAAGTTTCGCGCAGGATGAGGGTCATACTAAGTTTCGTTCGCGTTGAAATTGGAGGAGATAGAACTGCTTGGAGTCCAAATATTCGCCAATGATTGCGGTCAATAGCGCTTCCTGCGTAAACCCAAACCATATCATCAACCTCCGTGATAGAGACGGCTAAGTACGCAAGCGCACCATCGCAGCACCAGAGCAACCTGTTCATAGATCTCTGGTTCTCCGTCCTTTTCTCCCATACATACGCTAACAGTGAAAGAGCGAGAGCGCGCATTACTTACTGGAACATATAAACCCCAACAATTCAGATTAATTAACTGGACACCACGTCGTTGACGATATCTGTTTAGACGCGAGCTGAAATGATAATAATGCAATTTACCCCATTCTCCCATTTTGCTATCGCAGACCAAATCCTACATCTTGAGAATGAACCGGGAGGAAAACCTGTGCTGGTTCCATGGCAAGATTTCTCGCGAAGATGCGGAAGATATTTTACGGCGAGGTAAGGAAGAGTGCCAAAATGTGTCCAAACTGTGGAACTTATTGAAATGTCCTTTCGCAGAAGGCGGCGATGGGGTGTTTCTGGTGCGCGAAAGTTCGTCCTCCGAGGGCGACTACGTGCTGTCCGTGATGTTCAAGGGCGAGGTGATACACTATGCCATCCGGCGCCACGGGGACGACGCGTTCTTCTCCATCCACGACCATACACCGATACACGGGCTAGACTCGCTAATTGAACACTACCAGAAGGACAAGGGCAACCTGGTGACGCGACTCCAGGTGATCTGCCGCAGTGATCCACCGCCGCACGATGTCCGCAGCCACGGCACGACAAACTTGCTGCATCGGGCGACGAAGGAAAGTAACTACACGGTCGTGTCGGAGCTGCTCAAATGTGGCTACAGGAATATCGACTCGAAAAATCAGGACGGCCAGACGGCGGTCCACCTGGCGTGTTTGCACGCGGACGACAAGATCCTGCTGAAGCTGATCGAGCGTGGGGCCAACATAAATAGTCGCGATGCCAAGGGCAACACACCACTGCACGTGAGTAACAATATTGTTTCTGATTTCTTTTGGGCACTGAGCTTACACTTCATAATGTAAAAGTAGTACGAGACGTTAACGAAGAGCGTAACGAATTAAAATTTTATTTGTCTCGTGCCTCCGGTATTTTTTTATCAGTACGCCTGCGCGAAACGGAATGGGCTGGAAATGGTTCGGATGTTGGTGAAAGCTTCCGCCAACTTGCAGGCACGCAACAGTGAAACCGGTTGGGTGCCATTGCACGAAGCCGCAGACAATGGGAACATGGACACCATCCAGGAGATGCTGCGCAATCGCGTCCCGCACCGACCTCGGTCCAACTTCGGCGAGATGCCTTCCGACCTGGCCCGACACCGTGGGCACTACCCGGTGGTGGAGTTCCTGAACGCGTACGAACCAGCGCGCCCGCTTAGCCACCGCGACCTCTGGTACCACGGTACGCTGGAGCGAGTTGCGTCCGTCGACTATCTGAAAGACTTTGCCGCGAAGTTGCTGCCCAAGCTTGCCCACCGGCCGGAGCACGACAAGGAGAACCACGGCGGGGAGTGCCTGAACGGGTTGGAGCAGTCAACGTCCGGCACGTACCTAGTGCGCTACTCGGCCAAGCAGAACGTCGACGTGCTGACGATGCTGTACGACGACGAACCGAAGCACTTTATCATTCAGCGGCAGCAGGAGTGGCTGTACATCGACGAGGGGCCGTACATGAACTCGCTCGAGCATCTGATCGAGCACTATACGCGCTTCTCCGACGGGCTGCCGATCAACCTTCGTTTCCCGGTGATGCCCGGCCCGAAGCCACCGATACCGACGTTCGCGACCATACCAAAATCCAAGCACCGGATGCACCGTGCCGCCACCGAGGGTCCTGGATCTTCGTCGTCCTTCCTTTCGACACACGGCGTAGGAACGGCCTCCACCAATGGTGCTTCCGGCTTCGCGAGCATGTTTCGCAAGTCGAGCGAGGCTTCGACCCTGCACGCGAAGGGCGGTCACCCGGTGACGTCACCGGGTCCTCCGACGAGGAACCTTTCCGTACCGAACGATGCCATGCTGCAGATGAACCGAGTGGGTCTGTTCGAGCGGAGTCCGGATCGGCGCGCAGCGGCTGAGCACGCGTCCGCCAGGAGTCCGAAGAGTGGCGGAGGGTCGCCAAACACCGATGATCAGAAATCTAAGCCAAATAGTAGTAGCAACACGCCGACACTAAAGAAGACCTTCATCGACGGCATGAAAAGCTTGAGGAAGAGCAAGCACAAACCGAAACATGCTTCCGGTGGCGATCCCGATGCAGTGGGAGGATATTCCAGCAGCGCAGACCACCCGACGAATGCTGCAGGTCCGGCCGCGACCACAACTGCTGCCACCTGCTCCATCGAGCCCACAGTGAGCCCCTCGAAGCTCCTGCAGCAGCTGAAGTTTTCCTCCGACTTCAACTTGCTGGCCAGTTGCACGGCGGTGGACGACATCTACAAGATCCCGACGAACAACTGTGCCATCGTCGACATCGATATCGGTGAACCGCCGGTAGCATCGCCGACAACGTCGTTGTCGATCAACTCGCTGACGCTCAGCTCCTCTCCTTCGTCGAAATCAGCCGCTTTTCCGGGAGAAGTGCAACCTAACGGGGACACACCGCCAGCCATTCCCCCCAAGCTGTCCTCGCAGACGCTCGACAGTGTCAACAATAACCTCAGCGTCCACGACACGTCCGGCGCCAGCAGCGACTACTTCACGCAAAGCGACGATCCGGTCCGGTCCGACCGGATGCCGGACGAGGAGAGCGAAGAGATCTACTTCGTCGAGGTGCCCATCCCGCCCCCGCTGTCGTTGCTTCCGCCGAGGCAGCAAGGCCCGGGAGAAGGATTGTCAACTGCTGCTGCTGCTGCTGCTGCGATGAACAACAATGGCGAGGCGGGAGATGCAGCCCTCAGCCAGCCACTAAAGTCCGCCCCGACGAACTATGTCATGACTCGGAACGTGCCGATCTTCAGCAGCATTTCGGTGGAGGAATGCCAGTCGCCCACCACCCCCACGCACGGTGGTCTGCTGCGCGCGAGCAGGCTGTTCGAGCGGCTGGACTCGAGCCAGTCCGCCCTCAGCCGGGCCAGCGTGCTCAGCGGCGAAAGTGTGTTCTTCGCCATGTTTCAGCAGCAGCAACAGAACGGGCAGAGCGTACAGAACCCGCCGAACGCACAGAACTCGTCCAGCGACGGTCCTAACTATTTTATCCCGAAGGAGTGCATCCACTCGGAGAGTGTGCTGGGGCGGGGCGAGTTCGGGTACGTCTACCAGGGCTACCTCGAACCGTGGCCACTGGAACCGATCACCCAGCTCAACGGACCCGCGACGACGGCGTTCGGCATGGGCAGGGTGCCGGTCGCGATCAAGAAGGTGCTGGACAGCCAGGAGCGTCGCGAACGGACGGACTTTCTCCGCGAGGCGAGCGTCATGATACGGCTGCGGCATCACTGCATCGTGCGACTGATCGGCATCTGCAAGGGTCCGCCGCTGATCATGGTGCAGGAGCTGATACCGCTCGGCTCGATGCTGGTGTACATACTGAAGAACAAGGCGACGATCAACCCGCACCAGGAGGTGATGATATGGGCGGCGCAGATTGCCAGTGGTAAGCGCTGTGAGCCGGGAGCAGTGAGCAATTGAGTTAGCGAGGTTTTGCGCTCCAAAGTTCCAATAGAATGTGTCAGAAACTGCCTCGGTTTCCGATTGTTAAAGAGTAAACCAATCACCATCTTTTTTATTGTTCTCAGGCATGCAGTACCTGGAGGAGCAGCATTTCGTGCACCGCGACCTGGCGGCCCGCAACATCCTGCTGGCGAACAAGTATCAGGCGAAAATATCCGACTTTGGTCTGTCGCGCGCCATCGGCGCAGGCCAGGAGTACTATCGTGCTAGTCAGGGCGGCAAATGGCCCATCAAATGGTAGGTTGTAGCAGCCGAACAACGTGGTGTGTGTGTGTTTTTCATATAGTTCAATAATCGTTCTCTCTTTTCTCCCACACACCTTCAAGGTACGCCCCGGAGAGCTTCAACTACGGCACGTTCTCGCACGCCAGCGACGTCTGGTCGTTCGGTGTGACGCTGTGGGAGATGTTCTCGTACGGCGCACCGCCCTACCACGACATGAAGGGCGTCGACGTGATCAAGCTGATCGAGGCGGACCAGCGGCTCGCGCAGCCGGAAGTCTGCCCGGACAAGGTGTTCGCGGTGTTGCGCAACTGCTGGCAGTACAACCCGAAGCAGCGACCAACGTTCAAGTTCCTGCACCGCTTCTTCTCCGACGACATCGAGTACCAGAACCTGCAGGAGCTGGTCGGGGCGGGTACCGAGATCAATGCCAACACGACCGCCATCGCCAACCCCATTGCTAGCAGCCCCGGCATCGAGCCGCCTCCGGCCACCACCATCAGCAGCGGCAATAGCATCCCCACGACGTCGGTGCCGTACTAACACGGAACCGGAAGCCCCACAGAAGTTCCTCCGGATACTCTATTGCACGAATTATTCTAACTCCCAAAGGTGATAAAAGACTTCACAAAGGTGTGTGACAGCAGCGCGTGGTGCAAGTATTATGAAGCGCCATCAGCGTTCAGTTTTGGCTTCATTTATCCTTTTATAGCTTTTCTATTTCGCTTTTTCTTTACTTTTGTAATTTATATACATTTATTTATTTCTTCCCGACCGACCGAGCGTTGTGATGTAGCATGGCTTTGAATCCTATGTACGTTATTTTTTTACTTTCAATTTAATTTTGCATTTGCATTCGATTGGTTTTTTTACTGACAGTTTCAGTTCGTTGGTATTCAGACTGGACTTTTATTTTACCTTTTATATATGATGTACACACTTTTTATAGTTTGTTTTATAGTATCCTAGAGTCTGAAGAGGTCCCCTTGGCGGAAGAAAAGAAGTTGGCGTTAGAGGTTAGAGGTGCCTCACATAGAGTGAGGCTTGCTAGGTACAACCTAGGACGATGTTGGACATTTTTAATTCCCTTTGCACCATTTTTTCTGCAATAAGTTGTCAAAGACACGTGTCTGTTTTAATAACATGCCATGATCATAGAGTGAACAGTATATTACGATTGCCGCAGTGTCATATATTGCAATACGTATGCCATTTATATATTTAAAAGTAACTCGTCGTGCCACCAGCGATCGATTTCAGCTTGTCAACAGTGTTAGTAGTTGAAAAGGATGTTTTTCAACCCGGGAAAAAGAAGCTTGGTTTCTGCACTATACACTGATTTACGCATTCTAAATTGCCCCGTTTTCCCCAATGGTGCGCCAAAGTTATACAAATCGACTTCACGCTAGTCCATGACAGGATCACAACCGTCACTGATGAATGGAGGAGTTCGAGAGTCAATTGTTTTATATTCTTTTCTAAACGTAAACGTCCCACTTCACTGCTATGTACGACATTTTAACGGTACGTATTTTAAATGATACGACTAGAATGAAAAATAAGGAAGAACTTTTTCTTGCCCAACATTACGTTAGGTCCACCACATTCTAACAAAGATTCTACCTTATCGACCGGAACTGTGTTACCACAAACAAATTCCAGGCAAAAAATTATGTATACTGTTTTTGGTTCTAACTACTCCATTAAACCGTCCGACCGTAAAGGATCACACGTTATGCAGGGAAACAAATAAGTCGAAACGAGTGATCGTTGTATTTTGTATTCTATAAAATGAACATTGCAGATGGAATGAATGTAACGATGGTTTTATGTATTTTTACTCGTATCCACTATCCACTATTGGGTGTATGAAAATGTGGTTTAAAAGATGTACATTTATTGTTTAAAGTATGCGTAAGGAAATCGATTTTCAACTATTATTTCAGCACTGACCGCCGTTACCGTTTGTTTATGTGATTCCGGGGCGCCATTTTTGCCGTGTGCCGGCTGGAGTAAGATCCCACAAGTACGACAAGCAAATCGTAATTTATGTGTAGGCAAGTTGTAGTCAGTTACAGCGTGAGCGTCCTAGTGTACATGAATGTTAAGAATTTAAGTTCCACTTCGGGTGGAAACATAATGCTCATGCTCTATCGAATGCACATATACATGAAAATCAAACTCCAAACAAAACGTTTAACATTTCATATCGGAAGGGAAAATCGGAATAAAGAACAGTGAGTTTTTAAATCTAAAACACGATGAGTCGAAGACATCATCTTGCCAGCGCCTCTGGAACGCTGCAAATAAAATATGTACCCGTAACAAAAACGAATCCCCGTTTAGTAGCAAGGAAAAATCTTTGTATAAGATCAGAAAGAAATTAACCGACCGAAGAATTGTAATGTCCGAATAAAATATGACTAGTAGTGTAACAAAATAACCCAGTTCGGATCACTGGAACAAGCCTGGACTAATTTCATCAGCTTAGTACATGGCACGAAACTACTTTGTTATATGACAACAGCGAGACCTTTATTACACATACATGATTTCTCTCCGCTGCGGTGGCGAGAGGTATTACGATGATACTTGGACATGCTCATACAAGTTACTTGGATTTTCTCCACTTCCTCATCAGATCTCACAGAAGAACAGAAATGAACATAAAAATGACATACAAACTAACGGTTACTTCTTAAACCTAGGCTCCGAATGTTCACCCCATCAGCGATCGGGTCGAGCACTGGGTGTGGTGGCGGCTGGCGTTTCTAGGCAATCTGCACTCCGCTCTGTGCGCAGTACTTTTGCAGCGCCTCCTGGTGCGCGGCCGGCAGCGACGATATCAGGGTGGTCACCTTGCCCGCATTTCCCTGCGCCAGTTGGCCGAGGTGCTGCACCAGGTACTGGCGCACGTTCCCCACGTCCGGCAGCGGATCGAACGGTTTCGACTGGGCGAAGTTGAGCTGCGAGTAGGCGGCCTGATAACCGGGCACGTCCTCGATCTCAATGAAGTTGTCCCCGTCGATCGCGGTCTCGTCGGGCGGCAGCTCGAAGATCTGCACCACCGTCTGCAGCAGCTGCGGCCAGAGGTTGACGTACGGGTCGCCGAGCATCTCCGGGCAGTCGCACAGCAGCTTCGTCAACCCCACCGACACGATCTTCTGGTCGAGCTCGCCGGACACCTTGTTGATGTCGGGGATGAAAACCCGCTCCACCACCATGCCGAACATTCTGGCGAACATAGAAAAAAGCAAACAGTGGCATATGGTGTTGAGTGTCTATGGGTGTAAGAACCACTTTTGCAAAAAGGGTAAAACATCATACTTACTGCGCTTGAATGCTCTCGATCATCTGTATCAGGGCCTGCGGTCCGACCCGCGTCGCGTAAAGGCAGAGGAAAACGATGAAGCTTCGCACGAACTTGGTCGTTTTCGAGGAACTGAGCCGTTGGAAGAGAAGCGAGAAAATCTGCCGCATGCTTTGGCCGAGCTCCTCACTGTACGGATAGGGAGCAAACCCAAAAGTAAAGCGAATTAGAGTGGAAAGAAAAAATACGTTACTTTTATACAGCAGAAAAAAATAATCGAAGCAGCCACCTGCCAACCAACTTACGCCGGATAGTGCAGCAGTAGGTTTTGCATCAAGTAAAATCCCTCGTGGTCGTTGTTCTTTGACGCGATCATCTTCTGGAACACGCCCAGCACCCCGCTCAGCTTGCCATCGGCTGATATCTGCGGTGAAGCCTGCCGAACGAAAGCGCACAGCAACCGGATCAGGGGTGTGACGTTGCCGGGCCGCTCCCACAGGGCGGGTGCAAGCAGACACGGGAAGAGCGACAGGTAGGTGTCGGGAATGTTGTCCTTGCCCTCGCGAATCTCCAGAAACAGGGACAGCATCTGGAACACGTACGGCATGAATTCTGAAACGGAATAGTAGTGAGATTGCTTGAGTACTGCCGTCAGTTGACACCACAGGGGCTGTCCTATTACCTAGCACGTCCTGTTGCAGGATGCCCTGGAAAACGGGGAACAAAGCCTCCTCGAACGAGCTGACAGCGTTTGGATCCGCCTTGCAAACCAACCTACGGAGGGAAAGCGAGTAGAAACCGTGTTGAAAAAATATGTTACACCGAAATGAAACCTCGAAAGGAAATGAATGGTTCCGAAATAATAAGCAATAAGTATTTGCAGTACGGCAACGACTTACTTGACAGAGAGCGAAAGCGTCTCGAACAGATAGTGATTGAAGTGCGGTTTCGATGGGTTCTTCGACACCACTGTCAGGATCTCGGTCAACCGCGGCAGCACCACGATCATGAACGGCAGCGACGCTTCCTGCAGCGTGTTCAGCACCCGCATGATGCACTTCATGATGTACTCGTTCTCATTCGAACCCTGCACGGTGAAGGCGGCGAACAAGCCCGTGATCAGCTCCGCACTCAGCGGCGTCAGCAGCTCCTTGGTGACGATCGGCTTCTTGTCCGCGCCGCGCATCGTGAGAATTTTGTCAATCGCGCAGGCCGCGTACGTGTGTACCACCACACTGCCGGCCCCGAGATGCTTCGCAACCAGCGGCATCGTTGCGATGATGATCTGCGGCCCCAGGATCGTGCGGAACGTCATGACAAACTTGAGTGCGTCCGCCTTCAGCACCGGCAGCTGATTCACGTCCGCCCGCTCCAGCTCCGTAATGATCTGCTGCTGGGTGAACTGGGGCAGCGGTACCAGCTCGGACGTTTGCGTCACGCCGTGCTTCTGCGTCTGCCCCTTGGAGGCCATCGACGTGACGAGGTAGATCGCGGTGTCCTTCTTCTTCCAGTTGCCCTCGGGATTTTCGGCGTACTTCGCCAGCTGTACCTGCAGGTACTGGCCGAAGATTGCGATGATTTGGGTCTCAAAGTTCTGCGAGAGCGTCTTAACCAGATCGCAGGCAGCCCGGCGGCGCGTTTCTACGTCGGACCCTTCGATGTCCCGCCGGATGTACTCCTCCGGGTTGTCCTCGAACAGCTCCTCGTCGGACAGGCGAAAGTCCATGTTCGGAATGATGACCTTCTCGCAGATGTTCCCCAGCACGTCCGGGTCTTCGAACAGGTGCCGGTAATGGCTCCGATCCGCCACTGTGCTGAGGAACTTCAGCGCATACGAGACGAGCGAATCGTACTTCGTCTGGATGCCGGTGCTTACCAGTAGCTCCCAGACGGCCGTCACGAACTGGGGCATGTACGGGCCAAACTCTTCGTCGTACTTCTGTGCGTACATGCAGAGAATCTCGCAGATCTGCGAACGCAGGTGTTCCAGGACGCCAGCGTCCTCGTCGTCGGGCGTCTTGAGGCAGGGTATGTTAATCAACAGCAAGCCACTGAACGAATTCATCCACGTTCCCATGTTATCCTCGAAGAACTCGGGCAAGTCCTGGGAGTTGAGCGAGTAGAACACCTTGCACACCAGCCCCAGCGAGCTGTAGATGACCTTCAACGCCTCCACGTTGTCCGCGTGCACTGCCGTCAGCCCGAGGGTTGCCTGGAACAGGTCGGTGAGCGGTTTCGCAAACTTATCCAGCACGAACTTGATCTCCTCCCACAGCTCCTGCGACTTGAACTCGTACCGGTAGCGCTTGAACAGCGAATGGGCCGTCTGCAGCACTCCATTGATCACATGGAAGTCGCCGGTGGCGAACTTTTCGATCATCTCATCGATTAGCTGAGGCCATTTGAGCGGAAAATCGTACTTACCGATGATGCTAACCGCGTCGCTCAGCTGCTTCTGTATGGCGGCGGGCGATTTCAGCATCATCGGCACGATCAGGCTCTTGATACCGTTCCGGTCCGCCTCGCACACCTTGTCCGGGCCGTCATTATCCAGGTGGAAGCCCCAGTTGCGTTTGACGAAGTTCTTGAATGCGATAGCGACCGCGACCCGTATCGTCATATCGACCTGTGGTCGGTCGATCAGATGCAAACATAGTAGCGGATAGCTTGGACTAATTTCTATGCTTTCGATAAATTTTTCAGCTGAAGCATGGAGGAACATTACATTGTATTGAATTAGTTTCACTGAAATCTAGATTGTAAAGGTTCGCAGCGGTATTGTTAACTTAACCTATCTACTCCTGGAGTTCGCGCGTAGCGAGCCGCGGAACCTCTACTCACCGGGTCGTCGAACGTCCGGATCCGGATTTAGCGTCTGCTGAAGGTAGTTTGCCAGCCGTTCGAAATTGTGCTCGTTGATCTCCATTTTAGTTGTAAAAGACCACCTCTAGCAACTCGTTGTACGTAGATTTGCACCTACACGCTTTCCGTGCAGCCGGGCACAATGTACAAACGCGCGTAAATGTGTATGAAAGGCAATTCTTGGGAATCTAACTATACCACTGTAGTACGGCCTGGCGAAATGTTCAAGTGGAAAATTCTTCAATGTTTACCTTTGTATGTAAACGACAGGATTGGAAAACAAACAGCAAACTTTAGTGTTTAGAACCCACCGACGACACCGGCATTTAGTGTTTAGAATGACTTTTCGCAAATGTTTGATCGCCTGACGAATGCACGCAATCTGCAGTAGCGCTCTGAGCCCAGCCGGGCAAATTTTGACACTTCTTTTCACCTCACAGCTGTACAGTTTCCGTTAAATTTCAAAAGTTTTCTATTTCCTTAACTCAAGGCAGACGCTCTGTTCGAATGAGTTTTAGTTAAAATCAAAATCCCATTACGAAACAGATTGGAGCAATTTAAAGTTGAACAATTACGTAGCATAGAAATATGGTTTAACTGTTTGACATCATTTTCCCCTCGAAGTTCTGAAATTAAAATGGAATGCACCTTCTGAAAGGTGGTGAATATAAACTTCAGATCAATAATCTGACAATCAGCTGTCACATCAGGCTTTGATGGCGTCAGAAAAACGCGGCTTCTTGTGTTGGCGTTCTTTGTTTGTTGATATCAGTAGAATAGGGACACGGTCGGTTTAAGCGTTCGTATCCACGTACCACGAATCAAGTTGAGGCAATAGTCAACAATTTTATCGAGTTCATCTTAAAGCTTGACATGCTGAAAAAATCAAGTCTAGTTCCTAGCGACAATACCACCGCCGACAACAAATGTAATGTCGTCGATGAATCACAGCTACAACGTCAAAGCGAAGGTCAGCCAGCATCAAATGAAAAAAGCTCGGGCGAAGAAACATGTTACGACTTGTCCTGCTTTCGAACGGTGCGCGTGCTGAATAATAACAGTACGCACAAGAGCGTCTGCCTGCTGGGAAACTTCATCAATCTGTCTACTGAGCAATACGCGATCGTTGTGCTCGAGAAGAAGGCCTTCGCGGAGGCCGAGGTTACAACAGCAGCAACCGTCATCAACACGCCAACGCATCGTGAAAACCGTCGTATCAGTGAAAGTGAAAACGAGACCGTCACGGATGAGAAAAATCCTTCCAGCAACGAGCGGGCAGCTGAAACTTCGACAACGTTTTTCACATCGTCATCGCTCTTGAAGAAGGAGTTTGTCAATGATATCTACGGGAACTTCACCTGCACCGTAGATCCTGCATTGAACCGTACGTTCAACAAAATCAGGCGTAACATATGGGTACATTTCTAATTTCATCCTTTCTGTTATTTTTTCAGAACTTAAAGTGAGCATAATCTACCCTGCTGCAGAGAAACATATTGTCAAATATAGCGTACAGCATCGATACTTGATCGAGGAGACGGCCGACCTTTATAGGAGCGTCACTTTACCCCACCTGGAACAAGGGCAGCTAAGCTTGGAGGTTCGTAAATTCAATTAAATATTGGTTTCATCGCTCACTGATTACCACTCTTATTCTGATTTCAGTGGCTTTATAACGTGCTTGAACACCGAAAGGAAAAAGAACGCATCGTTTACGAAGATTCATGCAACGAGAACGGATTTATACTGCTACCAGATCTGAAATGGGATGGTAAAACGGTCGAGCAGCTCTACCTCCTAGCCTTGGTGCGTCGTCGAGATATTCGCTCCCTGCGAGACCTTACGGCCGCCCATCTACCCCTTCTCCGCAACGTCCAATCGCGCGGTATCGCCGCCATTAAGGAACGTTACGGCATTGGCGCATCCGAGCTTCGTGTTTACCTTCACTACCAACCAACGTTCTATCACCTTCACATGCACTTTGCCTACTTGCGACACGACCCGCCCGGCATCAGTTGCGAAAAGGCACACCTCTTGTCGACTGTAATCAGCAACATTGAGCTCCTATCGGATTACTACCAGCGCGTGACGCTGTCGTACGCGCTTAAGGAAACGGACAAGCTGTACGAAAAGTTTCGTGCGGCGGACGTCGAGGAACCGGCAGCAAAGAGGGCAAAAGTTAGCTCGTCGGAGCTCCCTGACACGTCGCAGTAAGAAAGGCAGTTAAAAACAAATCCTTTTCACCGTAAAACTTCCATATAACTCAATTCTATAGATTTTTCACTCGCTCCCAAGTATTCGATATGGTTTCTTCGTCCACCGGTAACATCGAGCGGGTGCTGATAGAACTGCGCCCGCGGATTCAGAGTGCCAACTTCTTCATCGCCTTCCGGTGCAGGTTCGCCGACATCGAATCGACGACGATTGATCTGGTTAACGATCGGCTCACGATCGCTGCGGGAAAAGGCAAGGTCCGCGAACGGTACGAGATAAAAGTGGGGAACTTTTTCCAACTTCATACACAAACGCTCAGTTCGCTCGTAATCAAAAATCGGTATCTGTGCTTCCGAGTGAACACGAACGAAAGCGAATTCGGCTCGGAACTGTTGAACGTTCCGGATCAGCGCGATGGTCAGGGCGAGTACGAACTGTTAAAGCTGGTGGTTAACGTCGAGGCGGATAAACGATATCATTTGCTGTGCAGTAACTGTGCTGGCTCACTTGTGCAGCTGGCGGACGACGGGTCTTCTGACGGTATCGCGTTCCGTCGCGTCCTGGAACTGCCCTCCGAACAGATGGACGTAGACGGGTGGTTCTGCCACCGTCACGATCATTCCGGCAGTGCTGAAGAAACGCAGCAAAAGGAGGACCATGAACTCGCTTCGAAACTAGAACCACAGCAGTACGATCTGTTGTACGGTCCGTTCTACGCCCTGCTGCACCGTAACATCCTCCGGCGTGTTCATATTCGGAACGATCGCTTCGTTTACTGTCGACGCTGTCTGCAATTTCTCGGAACAACGCAAAAATCTCGCCCGTGCGTGAAACTGTGGACCGATAGTGTACGCTTCCAGCCGGACCAGGATCGTGTAGCGATAGCGCTTTTCCGTGTCGAAGAGCCCCTGGAACAATTTCGCTACCTTGTGCGTAAAACCGTACGGGAGTACAACTTCGCCACGCACCTCGGCCTTCCACCTATGTTTAAGCTAATGTTCGAGATGCGCCGTCCAGGACTGGAGGGAGACTTGTTTTACCTGCTGCTACAAATTATGGACAGTGGACTGCACGTATTCCGAATCAACCAACAGAAAACCGACCCCGGTTCGGGATCATGCTCGGAAGATATCGACGATGATCGGAAAGTTCTGGACAGCAAAGCTCCGCAGCATCTGGACAACTCTGAACACGACGAACAGAATCGCGAATGCAGAGCGAATAAAGATGGTTACGTTGAAGACGATGACGACGATGATGATGTGTTCATTGAGCCTCGTTACCGAAAGCATAGCATCATCCTGGAGCGCCACCGTGCAATGAAGCTGATGTATCGGTACGAAAAGTTCGAGCAGCAGCCACTGTTTACCTTTTGGCGGGAGGACTGCAACGTGGTGAATCTGGAACTCCCGGAGCCAACGTTTACCGCGGCAATACACTATCTAGATGATAATTCTAGTTACGTTCCGGAATGTTACCGCGTTAATCTGGGATTCACCATGAGCTACATGGATATCACGTAGAACGGACCAGTGCCGGATGCTGGAGGGAAGTCTCCCATTAAGAAAGCCGGATGTGTAATCGTCGATTATGTATCCAGAATAAAAGACCAGTTTCGAATACCATTGATGTACACAAACAATGTTTCAATGAACCTACATCACCCAACAACAGGAGTTATATCACGATCAGCTGATTTTATTTGTGAGAAGGAAGAGGGGAATCAACAAAAAGGCTTAATTTACAATAAATATTGTTTCCGATAATTCTACGAAGTGTTGTCCATACTATGCATTCGTTTTGCTCTAGATTCCGTTTACTCCTTTGCTTTGGTAGTCCAGATTTTCCGTACGCAACCTCCGATTCCAATATCGTTGTAGTTGAAGTAGAATAGCCCACCAAGCGTAGCAGCGGAGACAATCAGCAACAAACCGTGCGCCAACTTAGGAACCGTGCTACCGAACAAGATTGGCCTTACGTAGTCAGTCACGATAGCTTCCAGGCCCCAGTGCTGGTGCATTACGATGCTAACGGCCATCAACGTATCGCCGATCTGTGATGGATAAATGAGGCCGACTGGAACAATACCGAGCAGAGCCGCAGAAAGTGCGCGCTCGGCGTTCCAAAGGGTTACGTGACTCCCGCCGCTCGAATTTCGTACTGGCGAAACAGCAAACTGCCGCACTGTGCTGCAAAATACCTGCGGTTTGCGTGCGGATGCCAAGAGTGATTCCGAGAACAGTGGAGTTCTGGCCGCTGTCTGACCAGCGATTATGGTTCTAGCGAATGCCATGGCTGGTTTGGACAACGATCGGCCAAGGATGCAGTTAGCCATGATGATGGTTCTAGAAGGGTCCAAAGATTTTGAAGGTCGTGAAAAAGCGTACTGCAGCGCACTGTTGCAAAACAAACGATAGAATAAGTTATATGAAGTACCTTGTGTTCATAACACTATCCACGATCTGTCTACTGCACATTCACTTTCGGATCTGCTCTTTCGAATACCTTCAACTTCACTCGAACGCTTGCGCCCCGCTGCTGTAAACGCAATCTCCGGTGGACCCTGCATGCCCATGACAAGGCAGCAACATAAAAGTCAATTCTGTTCGATCGAAGTAACCGAAGGGAAACGGGAGGGGATCAGAGTTGTCTACGTTTTCCGTGTGAGTTCACTGTCTCGTCGTGTCGTCGGTGGGCTGTGGTGTTTTGCTGTTAAATAATCTTAATCAGACTTGGAAACCGCGACGTCTCGTCAGCACTTTCACCCAGATCACGACCCTTATCGACGGTAGGAAGTAGCAATTTGGATTACACGATGGAGGTAAGTTAGTTTCGATTACGGGCATAGGTTTCCAATGCACGTCAATTACACAATGCACTAATTTCCGAAATGTTTTACACGCAGATTGAAATTTTGGACGCCAGATCGTCGAAATCGCTTGGCAAATGTCGCGTATCGGGCGACACCACCCTGCAGGCCCTCAAAAGCGAGGTGCAGAAGCTGAAACCGTCGCTGACCGTGCACCGGCAGTCGCTCCGGCTGGAGCCGCGTGGTAAAGCCCCGAAAGAAAGTGATACGCTGCAATCTCTCAGTGTTACATCCGGCGGCAAGATATACGTGCGCGATCTTGGCCCGCAGATCAGTTGGAAGGGTGTCTTTCTGGCCGAATACGCAGGGCCAATTTTCGTGTACCTTCTTTTCTTCCTGCGCCCTTCGTTTATCTACTCAAATGCCTCCAACCCCATGAGTCAAACCGCAACGTAAGTGTGCAAAGTTACCAGAGCTTGTTTTGTTGGGATTTTATGAATCCATCTGTATATAACGATCGAGAAAGGCAGAAAGGGAATCTATAATTTTTAAATTCATTTGTCCAAAAAGTGGTTCAAAGTCCGTAAAACGAAACGGTAACGGTACCCGCAGTTTTAGTGGTGATAGTCGTTAATATATGCACATACATTGCCCTTCGTCTTTGGCCCGTTCCCAAAGGCCGCACGATACGTGTAACATGGCATTCATTGAACTCATGTTTTACACAAATCGAATTTTATTCTCTTTTTCTCGACGACAGAAAGCGCATTCATGCAATGCAAGTAGTTTGGATCTTTCATTTGTGTGTCCTCTCATCTCTTTGCAAAATAGAAAGTTTCCCAGCCCTGTAGCCTCGGAAATCTCGAAGTTTTCCTAACCTTCAGCGCCACTAATTTGAGATGTATTTTTTCATGTTCACGGGCATCCTAGGGTTTTTGTGAATCTTTTACGATCGACGAAAACCTCTCGTCTAATTGCTACGTCATGGAACGATTCGTCGAGACGTGCGGATAAATGGACACAAAAAAACAGTTAGAATCGCGGTCGTTACATCAAATATTATTTACCAATCACTTTAAGGCTCAGCAGTCTCAGTAGTTGGCTAACAACGCGACGAACGATTCGTTCGTTTAATTTTTCAGTGACGTAAGCAAGAGACGGATTCTCCGATGGTAGAGCTGTTACTGCTGCAGTTTTTGTCCTTGCCATGGGAAGTTCAAGGTCGCAGCAACTGCCGCCACGATTGAAATTTCAATTTGTTGTGCCCGTCAAGGCAGCCCCAACAAGTCATGCTGCCCTTCTGCTTAGAAAACAAACCGTTACAAATCCACATGCTCTACCATCTGAGCCTGCTTATCTGAATCATCGGTACAAAACTTTTGTACCTTTGTTACTGATATACCTTCCACCTGCACGAGCCAGCTTTTCATGTCATTTGAGCATTGACTGTTGGAAAATGTAAATCAAATATGCAAAAAGTTCACCAATGCAACGATGTCTAGGTTTACACTAAATTTTCCTCTTGTTTTCCTCTATTTCATCCATTTTCACAGCATCGCGGCCGGCTGTTGGGTTGCCCACTACACGAAGCGCCTGCTGGAAACGCTGTTCGTGCACCGTTTCTCACACGCGACGATGCCGCTGAGGAATCTGTTCAAGAACTGCTCCTACTACTGGGCGTTCGCGGGCTACGTCGCGTACCACGTCAACCATCCGCTCTTCACGGAACCGTGCCAGGCACTGGTGTACGCCGGGTTAGCCACCTTTGTGGTAAGCAGTTCAGCGTACTGATCGATCGATCCAGTCTGGTTTAGGTTGTGACTCACAATATGCGCCCTTTAATTTCGCACACGCACAGGTCAGTGAGTTGGGCAACTTTTCCATCCACGTCCTGTTAAGAAATCTTCGTCCGGCCGGTTCCAACGTGAGGAAAATCCCGGTACCGGATGCAAACCCGCTGACGCAGCTGTTCAAGTACGTATCGAGCAGATTACAAACTTCACTTCCTGAGCAAAAATGAAAGTACATTTAAAGACACACCTCTTTTTACCTTTTCACTTTCTCTTCTCCAGCTTCGTCTCGTGCCCGAACTACACGTACGAGTTCTTGTCGTGGGTTGGCTTCACGCTGATGACGTCCTGTATCCCGGCGGGACTTTTCGCGGCCGCCGGCATGTACCAGATGAGCGTGTGGGCACTCGGCAAGCACCGCAACTACAAGAAGGAGTTCAAGGACTATCCGAAAAGCCGCAAGGCCATCCTTCCTTTCCTTCTGTGAGGCACGGAATAGAAAACCAAGTAGGGCAAGACAGCTTTCTATGCAGTTCAAACAACTTCTCTCTCCTGGAGAGAACTCCGGTGCGTAGGATGTAAGGAGAACTGTGGTTAAGCGTCTTGACCTATATCAGATCACTTTTCCATACTTCGTTTTAGTAATTACGTAGGACAGTGGAGATTTAAAAACTTACGCTAAGGTTTGCCGTATTTCTTGTGTTGTGTTTTTCGTTTTGTTGGTGGTTTAGGTGAAAGTTTTGTTTTCCTTAATTTTCGAAGGGAAACGGTTCACATTCTTAAAGGTTTTTTGGTATAGTTCTTATGAGACTTACAGTTCTACATGTGCACAGCTCTAAAGTTTGTTGCAGAATGAACTTTCCGCTACCACATAACATCCCATTATCGCTATGATTTCTATTTACAAATATGACGGTGATGTTATCCAACACAATGCTCACACTAGCATTAGTTTCTAGAGCTTTCTTCTGTCTTTTGTCTGGTTACTAGTAGAACTACGTCTATTTATTCGACAGTAGATGTTTTTTTTTCCTTTTTGCTTCATAGAACGTATGACGTTGTTCCAGAAAAGGAAATTATTCATCCCTGATAGGAAAAAAGGACTTACACTGCATTCATTCCTCTTAGCGGAAACAGAACGGGATATCCCAAATAAAATAAGAACAACTGGGAAAGAGCCTAGTTTAAGATAGATCGGGGATATAAAATAAAAACAAAACAAATCTTCAAGACTGTATGAATTTGAATTATCATTTTTTTTTTTTCTCAACAATTAGGTGTATTTAACATATTCATGTCATCTCGAAACGAACGGTCCAAGTTAAACCCAGATATATCTGTTGGAAGGCTATACAGTTTTTTTATTTGTTTCAATATATCAGTTAGTATGGCATTTTCGAGGACATGTCATCGCTCGAAAATGTGTTAAGAGTATGTGCACGCACGATTGTTAAAAAAAAACATTTGAAGCTTAGATAAAAGGTGGAGAATACATTCGTCTACGCACTGTTTGCATAGTTTTCGAAATGGCAATTGCGTTTATGCCAAAGGACAGCATTCAACAAACACCCTCCCGGGTTGGCCCTTCCAGTAACCGTTGAGAGCTCGTTGACTATACTTCTTCGTGTTTCCATTCCAATGAAACTGCTGAGAATTCCTGAACCCTTCGAGTGGACAAGACTAATCTGAACCAGGATCTGAACGCGATGTCAATTATTCTCGGATTTAAACATCCACATTTCGATTAGCATCAAATATAAGGTATATATAAACACACGGTTATAGTAAAAGTACAATTGATCACGCAAAGCACCGCGAAGTAATACATTCGATTTCACTCGGGCTTCAGACGGAGCCTTGCGTACCTGCTAGGTGAAACTCTCGCATAATAGAAAACGATAACCAATCGAACTACCTAGTAAATCTAGCTCCAAAAACAAATCGCCCATCCGCCGCTCACAGACAGGGGGACACAAGGAAGGAAATTGTTGATAAAAAATTAAACATAAAAACATGACAGTTTTATAGATGGGTGGTGCGCCGGCAAATGCGACTAACTGCGGACGTTGTTGGCACCCCAGGCTTTCAGCAGGGCCAAGGTTTTGTTCAGATGGGCGCACCACTCGTCTCGTTCTTCCTTTGAATCCGCTGACAGAAGGTACCTGCAATGAAGGCACAAAACGGACGATTTATGTAGAGATAGGGATAGGGCAGATATTGATTATTTCGCAGCGATTTGTTCTGCAATTCTTGCGCAGTCGATCCGACGTATTTCTTGCGTGGGATCGCACCGTTCGAGGGACGTCTCTCTTACCTTTCGATGGTCGTTTTGCCCTGGCGAACGATCTTCAGCGAATCGACGTCGTCGTTCTGCGCTGGCCGGGGGAACTCCAGCATAAGTGTGTTCAGACGCGAGCAGATGTCGCGTGGCGCCACGCCGACACGCTGTGTGCTGCAGCCCTGCAGGTCGATGCTGCCGATCGGCGCCTTGCGCTTCTCATCGTCCGGGTACTTCCAGTAGTTGATCGTGTGGCGCTGCAGGCGACACCAGCGCCGATGCCATGCGCCGAGCCCCGACACGTCCTCGTACATCGTGAGGAAGCCGTGGTAGTCGACGGCGACCGCCAGCTCACAGTTGACGCGCATGTTGACCGTGCCGTCCAGCGGGCTGGGGCAGCCGGCGATCGGGTTGAGCATCCAGCTGGTGCGCTGGATTTCCTTCAACGAGAAGATGATCAGTCCGTACAGGGTGAGCGAGGGCGACCGGACGGCGTGCGGGCCGGCCGGCGACTGCACCGGCGGCATGATGAGCCGCGAGTTGCTCTTGATGCCCTTCGGGGTGTGCAGGTGCTTGCTCGTGCCACCGCCCGCCTTCTTCTTGCCCATCGCGATGTGGTACTTGATCTCGTGCGGCAGGACCTCGCGCGATGCTGGCATGCCGTAGATTTCCATCGTAATCTACAACGAAAAAAATGGTCACATATTCTTATTGTTTTTGGGAAAAGTTTTCAAAGGCAAAGAAGAACAGTGCGCAAAAAGTTTTTCGACGGCTTCAGTTATTCAAAACAGACTTGGTACCTTAAAATCAGAGAAAACGTTACTCAGCTGCAGCACATCGGGAAAGCGAACGGAGAGAAGTCCGGGCAGGGTCGGTGCGGTCTGCGTGGCCAGCACGGTTTCGTTGTATTTCAGCAGGCAGACCAGGTTGTGGCCGCTAATCTGATCGGCGCCCAGCTTTCGCATGTACTCCTGCTTGAGCGGTAGCGTAATGTCCTTCACCGTCAGGCGGCCCTTCTCGGTGGGGGCGCCCGGGGGTCGCAGGTAGCCCTCCACCTTCAGCCGTTGCACTTCGTCCAGTATTGCCTGCCGGCGGTGGGCTGAGGAAGGGGGAAGGAAAACGGGGGAAATCATATTAACTAAAACTGAGTCATCTTACACTACACTATCCTCCCGAAAGGTTTTTGTCATCAGTTCCTGGCTGAGAGTGACCGTAGTCCCAGGACTGGCAGAATTGACGGGAATAATATGAACGACAAGTATTAAACAATTTAAGAAAGTTCCCCAAATGGGATTCTACTCACTGGCTACGAGTAGGTGCCGTTCGCCCTCCGCCGATTCGGTCGAGCCGGAGAACTCGATGGTCGCCGCGCACAGGTTCAGCGCCTGGCTGGCCTGCGCAATGATCGTCTGCTGCTTGCACACCTCGTCCAGCAGCTTCTTCACCTTCTCCTGTACCAGAAATTCGGCCTCCTCCGGCCCGGACGAGGACGTTCCGGTCGATTCGGCCGTGCTGGAAACGCCCTCCTCGTCCGAGTTGTCGCCCGTAGTGGAGTGAACGATGGCGGCACCGGACGGTTGCCCCGGAGTGCGGGGGACTTTGCGTGGTGTGGTGGTACTTTGCTGCTGCTGCTGCTGCTGCTGGCGCCGGTAGAAGCTGACGGTGTGTACGAGGGTGACCATATCGTCGTCGCCGGACGGCTGCACCTGAAGCTCCGAGCGCACCGGGCTGCTGTAGTCCACCACGCCGCCCTGGCTTCTGCGCGGTGTGACCGACTTGCGTTTGCCGGCGCCAGTGGGCTTTTCCAGGTGCTCCTCGTTGATCGTCACGCAGCGTTCGCCACCGCGGCCAGGTTGTTTCTGGTACGAGAAGCTGTTCGAAGACACGGACGATTTGCGCTGCGAAGGGGAAGATGCGAAGAGTTCATTTAGAGATGAATGTAAAGATTGTAATCCGTACGACTGAATACAACTCAGTCACGGGGAAGCATTAAAACAACCCATTTGTAACTACTTATCAAATTCCATCCCTTACTTCCATTGTTCAGGCTACTATTTAAAATAGGTTAGTTACATCGTCGAGGACATTCCGTTACCATACATTCTTCGTGCGCTACCTTCTTAAATAAATCGCGTTAGTGGGGAGACATTCTAGATGGAATAAAAATGTTCAGTGCAGATAATAAATTATTGGTGAGTATTACTTGCTGGATTAAAAATAAAGTGTGCTCCATACTGCCTGCAAATCGGTTAATTTCGTTCCTGCTACACCAACACCACACAGTTGTCAGTAGTTCTTATTGTCTAAAGCCCGGGGTTTGCAAGTGGCACCTAGGCTAGTTTTCTTACTGGTGTATCGTCACTGTCACTCTCGTCAACGAATGCTTCCTCGAGGCAGGCATCGAGCAGGTCGCTGTCCTCCAGCTGGTCCGAATAATCGCTCAGATCGAACTCAACTTTTTTCGACGACGCACCCGACGGCGGTTGGTCTGTTTGCTGCTACGGGATCGAACAAGGCGAAGGAGTGCAAGGAAAGAGGGAATTCAATAAGCTAACCGCACTAAACAATACAAAATACATAACCAGACTTATAGTGCACGTAAATAAAGTGAAACAGGTTAGGAAAATTCTTAATACACTGCACTCAGTACAACTTACTTATATTTCCTACACATCAAAGTACAACCAAAGAGAAATAAAACAGCCAGCACGACTGAGGAGAAAGTATTGAAGGGTGAAGGAGCTCAGCTTACCTTATATTCATGACTCTGCCGGTGACCACGATGATTGCTGGGGCGACGGCCGTTCGACTTGACGGCCTGCATGATCTCTCGTCCCAAGCTCACGTTTGCAATATTGGCCTCATCATCTGAGTACATGAAGCTGAGAGAGTACATGGAAGTGAAAAAGAAACATATTTATTTAATGAATCTGGATCTCTGTTGAAAAAAAATTTAAAAGATAAAGGAAAAGTAAAAAACAGCATGAAGGTAAGACTGAGTAATATTGAACGATGCGACAAAGTGATTGAACCATTTATTTCTCAATTTTTTTGATCAACCATTTTTAGAGATCTTTCTATTTATGGGCGTTTTTATTTTTACCTCAATTGGGTGTTTAATCATAAATTAAAACCTTTTCCCAGGGTTTTAAAGAAAATATCAAAGCTATTTTGTACTACAGTAATAAATTATGTTAAACACTCCTTTGGCATGCAGTGTGAAATTTTAGTGAAAAAGCATTATTCAAATGATGATATTGTACATAACAATGAAAAAGACGATGAATGTCGGTTACGACTTAATTGAAAGTGAAAAACGAATAATGAAAGTGATGAATCAAGGCAATAAGTGTTGATGATTTGTTCCATTCGCCAATAATGGAGAAAGGTGATGATGATTCCATTAGAAGATTGGGCACCGATCACAAGAGGCGAAAGTTATCAAAGCAATACAATAGCGGTCATATGTTAGCGCAGCACAAACACTGCAAAAGATCAACAATGAATTCCCACCTGTCGTCGTCCTCATCGACCTCGTACTGCTCGTGCCGCCGGCGATCATCGTAGTCATCGTCTTCATCCTCCTCGCCACTTTGATCCTCGTCGTCGTCTTGCAAATCTTCGTCGATCCCCTTCGCACCGTAGGAGGCCGTCCGGTAGGCCCGATCGTCCGACGTCTCCGAACCGGACACGGTGGCCGTGGTGTAGTCATCGCCCGCCCCACCCTCATCACCAGACTCGGTGGCCGTCGTTTCGATGTCACTCAGGGCCGGATACATGCGATCGTTCTTGGCAGTTCTCGCCACCCGAATCCGTTTTACGTCGTCCAGCGATGCCATCACTTCCGGGCAATCGTTGGAGCCGTCTGAAAAGGGAACGAGTTTCGTTTCGCAGATTGAATTATTCCAGACTCCAATACTGTAGCAGCATTCCAAACACGATTGACTTACCACTACGACGCTTGACCGCACCACCATGTCCTCCGTCGTCGACTGGCTTCTTCTTTTTGCCACTCGCCGTCAGATAACCCTCTGGGGGCATTGGCGGAGCAGACGGAATGGGCTTGGGGCCGCCGCACGAATCCGATGACATGTCGACCGGTTTCGAGAATCGATTGAGCAGCTGGTCCATCTCCTGCTGGCGCTGTTTTCGATTACCCTCCGCAATTTGCGACTCCGAGATGGTGCTCGTGTTTGACATCAGCGCAGCGACCGTGTTCCGGATGGCCGATCCGCTGGCCATCGTTTCTGCTTTTTGTGCCGGCTTTCCGTGGTCCACTTTTGGTTTGCCTTGTGGAGACGGAGGGGCCAGTTTTGCTTGGTGGGCGGCAATACTTCCAAAGCCGCCCCCCTGGATGGCCTGGACACTAGATGCGGATGAAGAGTGACCCTCCTTCTGCCCGGTGATCTGTCTGATCGATGGGCTTATACCGAACGCCGCCTTTGGCACCAAAGCGGTTCCTTTATTCTTTTCGAAAATGGCCATGCGTTCCTTCAGTGACATTTCGGCCGGATCCTTCTGGCCAGGCCTCAGTGTCGACCGACGGCCGGAAGGTTTTTCGAACATAGCCGCCCGACCTGAAACGATACCTGCCTTCGGTACAACCGCTGTCACGATGGCTTTTTTCGGTTCCGACGTTTGGTTAGCCGGTTTTTTTGTTTCCATCATCTTCGGCGCAGGTTCTCCTCTCTGAACGGTACGCTCGCGGGAGTTTATATTTGTCGTTGGCACCGCACGCGCCCGATAGTTTTCTGTCTTTTTTCCATCTCCATCATCCTTGTAGTCATACACCAACTTGGGAGCCGTTGATTCCCGCCTCTGAAAGCCCTGTGATTCCAGCGTGTCCATTACCTTCTGGTCCCATTTCAGGGATTTTGTCTGCTGCTGTTTACCTGACCCCGCTGTACTCTCAACGACAGCCCCTTTCTGCGGGCTAAGGATTGATTTCGGAGGATTGGGTGCAGCGTACTTTTTCGGGGTAGCACCGCTACCTGCAGACGTGCCTGCAGTACTTGACACTGGTTCTCTACGCTTAGGGCTTTGTTGACGACTTGGAGATTTTTTATCCCTACCCGGCACGATCGTCTCCCGGTGATGCTTGATGTCAGGATGGGATGTATCGTCTTCCCAGTTGTTGATCGAATCGGCCAGCATCGCTAGCTTAGCCAACTTGGTTTTCGCTTGTCTGCCACCCTCCTTCATCTCCTCGTGAAAGCGTCCCTCGGTACGGTGCACCGGCGAGGAAAGATCCTGCGTGTCGGAATACAGAGTGCCGAGACGCTGCAGCTGATTCCGCGATTGGTCGCGTATGATATTTTTTCTCTCCGAGTTCTCCTTCTCACCCTCGTCGCCCGCACCACCCGTCATCTCGGTCTCAATGGCACGCATAATGTTATGTTCCCACTGCTTCTTTACACTGCCGTCTGCTTCCAGCTCCTTCAAACCTAGATCTACCTGTAAGTTGGCGCTGGTGGTGATGTTTATTTCTAGCGCTACATCGCAGTTGTCCTGGCCACCGATATCCACCGTAGTAGTGCGATCCCCATCCGTCGCCGTACGGGTGGACACAGAAGTCGTCGACGACGGCCCGGACGGTACTTTCGGGGCGGAATGCTTCTTCGATGCGGACTTCTTCTTCGGTGATGCTCCCGAAGCTGGCTTTTCCGCCTCGTAGTTGAACTCAGAAAGCGGAAACTTGGAGGTGTTTGTAATGCCGAGGGCTGCTGCCCGTTTCTGGGCGCGCTCTAATATGTTCTACAAAACGGGCCAGGGCACGAAATAAACACATGAAGCAATCATTTTGCTAGCTTCTTCCTACCCTCGCTGGTGTTGATGTTTTGCTTACCTGTGTGAAGGGATCCATTTTGGCATTTCCCACCAAATAAATGTTCCAGCTAATAAATGTTCTCACTCACTAAACAATAACACAGGCGCACTTTTATAATTATGTTCTGTGTAGAATACTAGATGCGAGTTTATCCAAACAAGTTTACACGCTCGAAGCAAGCCTGCGAAACACCACCCAACTTCACGCGACCGAAGGTATCTGCACTTTGTTAGCTTGCCACCCGCGGAGCGTCATTGGACTGTTGAGGTTTGAAAAATTGCAACGGACGCTCGCGTTTTTTTCTGCAGAATGCGTCTGTCAAAATGTTGTTCGAAAATCAAGTTCGAATATTTCCGAACCGTTGGAAAAGACAAGACAAGAAAAACAAAAAAGGAGACGCGCAAACAAAGCATTTCATCAAAAGTACGAATGTTAATAATAATAAATGCCGCGAAATTAGATGTATGAGAACTGTTGCTAGTGTAAAAGGTGTTTTCTTCTCCTAGTTTCATAACGATAGTGGAAAGTACTCAACTAGTTGGCTGTAGACAGAACACCGCAATCGCTGAGGTTCAGTTTGACAGCACGATGCCCTTCGTAGCGTAAAAACAACTGCACGTCACAACGCGGATAGATCATCTGGTACGCCTGTTCCGCGAATTTCATCATCTCCCGTTACCACGGTGGAAGGGATAAAGTAGTTCAAAATTTACTCCCTCCAGAGTACTCGCACGGCGACATTTACCGCTGGTGACTTGGTTGTTGGAACGTGCAAATTATCAGGTAGGCATCGCGAGGCTGCAGCAGCTTTCCGTATAACGCATCTTTTATTCGTGATGTAACGCATTCGCGCAAGGTGTCTGACCTTGAACTAGAATACAGGAACCGAGCGCGTGCTAGAGTAGTGTGTTGTGACAAAAAGCGACCACAGCTGATGAGGAGCGACTGCGATTGTATAAATTAACGTCATTTGCATTTCTTTGTTCATTCGTTTAGAATGAGCGGTAAAATGCCATCGTACGACGAAACTCACTCGGACAAGCTCGCGCGCAAGGCCCGGGAGTCGCCCTTCATGCCCCTCGGTATTGCTGGGCTTGTGGCGGTGTGTGCCATCGGAGCGTATAAGTACAAAAACCGGGGAACGATGTCCACGTCCGTGTTCCTGATGCAGCTTCGAGTGGCCGCGCAAGGCACAGTTGTCGCCGCACTGTCCATCGGCCTCGGTTACACGATGGCGAACGAGTACATTTTCAACAAGAAAGAGTAATAACTTAGAGGCTTTTTCGATACTCAAAGAAGTAAGCCATGAAACTACACAAATATGCTATCGATTCTAATGCACTTTTGCTTCTTCTTTCTCTCACTCCAGGTGTAAATAAGTATTAACGAATAGAGCAAAACACTATTTATTCTCTGTTGAGTCCTAGGAGCAATTTTTTTCCCATCCGATAAAATGAACGCGACAAAGTTATTGATACTATAGTGCTACACGAGATGATAACTGTGATTGGTTAGATATTATCATAAAAGGGAGACAAGATGGAACATGATAGTGCGACGAAACCATCGATCAATATTCCATGCACTTGTAGGCTTTGGATTGGTATATCTCACTTAATTTATCAGCGGATCAATTCCGCTTTCACGAAATTTTCAAACGATGGAGCTTCACAATCTCCTACCGATTCGGAACGGGTTTAAATAAATTGGCCGACATGTTTATTGCCATATGTTGAAAACGATTTGACGAAATGAAAAATATAATCAAATACTGAAACAAGTGCGAACCTGTAGCGTGTGCCCTTTTCTATGCCTTCGAAAGATTTGTGTTTTCTTTTCCGAATAACGAATCGCATGTGATCGTGAATTTTCCGAATGACGTGTGCAACAAAACGGCAGACGTAGGCAAAGGTAGCGTAACGAAAGTATGTAGTGAAGTGGTCTGGTTATTTTTAGTTCCCCCAGTAAACGGTGTTAATGAATGAAAAGCGGTTTTATCCACGCTGTTTCCCGCAGCAGACATATAGGCATCCGGTAAGTTTGTTGAACATATGTTACTACGTGACCTACGATGACATGGCGACGATTCTGACCCACTTCAGATTGATTAATGTACACACCACTACCGGTAGTGGGGGGTTTTCAATTTTTCAAGTGATCTGATTGATAAAAGGGATAACTTTTTAATGCGAATACCGATAAGCAAATATTTGCAAATGGTAAGTGCGGGGTAGAAGATATGAATTTAATCTATAAGTGAACTCTTATCACTATAGTGATTGAATCCAGCCAGAATGAGTCGAAAATAAATGGGGATGAGTCATGTGTCATAAAATGCTTGAAATTAGCTTATGCAGTACAGTACGAAACTTGCTTAAGTCTATTGGCTTATCTTTCGAAATCGTTTTATATAAGCTGTTCAGCACCGTACAACACAATGCAACATCAAATGTCCTGCAAATTGATTGCCCAATTACATTCGAGGAGATGTGATGTCATTAAACGAGTTCCTTCTTTTCAATTATTATGTGGTATTTTATTACGAGTAATTAGCTATTTGTTGTACAAAGTAAGACATGAATCGAACTTCTCAGATTTACATCGTCTTCTGCTGCTTCTTGTTGCGTTCTGTTTGACTTCGGCTTTTTTTCGCTGAATCGTGATCGTGTTTTCGCTGCACACCGGGCAGCACTTCGGTGCTGCGGTCCGTGTTCCGTCTGTACACCCGATTGTCGGCCGGAATCTGCACGTACTCATAGTCCAGGCTTTGCTGCGCTTGTGGCTGATGATGGTAGACCGGTTGCTGTAACTCTATGCCTTGCGGCGAACCACGCGCCGGATCGGCGTAAACGGTCGTGCGCCGTCCGGCGGAAGCGAAAGACACACCGATCGGCTGGACCGGTGGCGGTGGAGGCACGTTGATGTCACGATAGGCCGCAAGCGGGGCCGACGCCATCGAGAGGACGGCAGTGATGGGGACCGCTGAAACACCTCCGCCAGCCCCGTTCGGCGCCGGTGTCGCAATGTACGCCAGGTTGGCGGGAGCCTGGAATGCGGCCAGATAGGCACCGGACACTGGAGTCGCCTGGGTCGTCGTGGAAGCGACCACCGCCCCGGCATGTGGGGCCGTGTTGTAACTGTGGATCTTCACGCCCCGCAACTGGGTTGGATAGAACGGAGCGGGAATTTGTGCTGAGGGAGTTCCCGTGTAGTACACCTGGACGGGACGAAGCTGGTATTGCTGCTGCTGGAGTTGTTGATGCTGGTGTTGCTGCTGATACACTTGTTGCTGTTGATGCTGCTGATACACTTGTTGCTGTTGATGCTGCTGTTGCTGCTGCTGCTGTTGCTGAAGAACCGATGGCCTCTCGTAGTACGCATTGTACGCGACCGGACTAGCCGACACCACGTGGCCGGCAGTTGGAGAAACAGCTGGACCCTGGCCTGGAGCAGGTCCACCCGTCGGCTCGTTCTCGTAGGTAACGTCCGCCCGGTAGCCATTGCTGTCGGCCACGTACTTGACAATCTGCATGCGCCCATCCGGCAGCTGCACCTTGTAGCTACCCTTGACCGCACCGTCGGTCTGCTGCTGCTGGGTGTGCGAAAAATCATCCCCCGATGCCGAGTCCTTCACGGCGTACGAGAAGATGTAATTTTTCTTGACGTTCGTAGAGGCTTCCTGTGGAGTAGCAATCAAGTAGATCAGCAGTCTTTTCATGTGTGCACGTGTGCCGGTGCCGCACTACTTACATTAAAGCTATCGATGTCTTCCACGGCGTAGCCTTTGCCGAGCACCCGGGCTGCATGGTTCGCCAGCGCCTGGTACGCCGGTTTCACGATCTGCCCGTCCGCACCGGAAAAGCGCACCATCTTCTGATGGCGCTCCTTCAGGGCGAGCGCCTCGTACGGGTAGGGCAGCCCGTTCACACTGTTCGCTTCCCTCAGCCGTGGGAACTGGATGGGACCTTGACTGTGAACGACGTGGCGTGGACGGACAACATAATTTACCGTGAGAGATTAAGAATGTGACGAAATGACGACAAGAGAGAATAAAATTATCAAACCATTCGTGTACGAATGTCCCAAAACGGCCCGAAGGAAAGGCCCATAAACGCCCCAGCGTTCAGCGCTGTTCCGGATCGGATCAGTATTGTTCCGGCCCTTTCCCGTGAAGGGTTCCGAATGCTTACTTGAGAAGGTTTTGGGTGAATTTTTCACCATTGGTAATGAGGTTCCGGTCGAAGATGGCGATTCCCTCGTAGGCATTCCGGTACGGGTGGGGATTAACGTCTCGGGGTCGCAACAAAGAAGCCGGCTCGGGAGACTCGACGGCCACCGCCCGACATGGGAGCCCTAGTGAGCCAAGGGTCACCAGCAGCAGCAGCGACAGCGGCAGCGGCAGGTAACGGCACCAATTGAACTGTCAAAAAATGCACAGAACATACACTCACAAATGGTTTCACCGGCAGCAACACAACGGGGACGCGTTTGTGTCTGTTGCCACGGCTAACAATGCTTTACTGCCCCGCCCGGCCTTACCTTCATCGTGCGTAAACGCCTTGACTGCACTTGCGGTTCCCACTGTCGGTGTATGGTATGGGTCCAGCACATCCACACCTCGTCCGTCGGCCCTTGATCGTCCCAAAACGCTGAAATGCGGGTGAAATGCACACAAAAAGAATGATATATAGCATATTGCGCGGGTGGCGTCGGGTTTTTGGGCTGCATTGTTTTCCCACAGACACCCCCCCCCCCTTCCCAGGTCTCACACGCTGGGTGGACGGGTACGGAGGATGGGGAGCTGGCTCCACAGCGCAGCTTGAACTGCCGCTTAGCAGAGGGACTTAGGTGATCGATATTAGCAATGGCAGTGGCCTTCCATTATTGCAGTTTTATGGCACTGGTGGAATGTATGCGCAAGTGCGTGAGTAGATTTTCCCATTTTTCCGCCCCGTGCCAGGTGGAGCATTATTGGTGGAATGTTTGTTGATAACACCGCTGCAACGTAACGTGAGGTTATTCTTCTATCTCTCTATTGCAACTTGTACATCTAGATACATCGCTCCTGCTGATCGCTGTGCGAATTGTTTGTTAGTTATGGTGGTTAAATAATATTTGTGCCACAAAAAAAAAGATCCTAAATACGCTTAGTTTCAAACTACACCAACGAGTTCGAATACGTAATATTCGAAATACTATTCGAATTTAGTTCAACTTAGTATGTTTTCAAATGGTGCGCTCTTCATGCTTGCTTTTGGAGTTGCTGAAGCAATTTTGTTCTGTATCCAAGATTCACAAATTATTGATCGAATGACACACAAACGCACCTTTGACTATCCTCTGAGGAATTAATTTAATAAGGAGGGATACTGATGCGGTCCAATAAAATGTATCACACCCGGTCACAACAGGCAGCATAATATAAGTTATGCGGTGGTTGCTCCCCATTATAGGACCGAACATCCGTGTTCACCTTGACCGGTGGTGGTCGAAAACCGCCATCGAGCGCTCCCAAGTCGTCGGCGATGAGACCTCGATAGGTGGTCCATAAAATCTACACATCCAAATTATGCTCCAGTTCATCGTAGGCCACAGAGGGGAGCTAATAAAAATGGGTCGAAAGAGAACCGGCCCTACCGCAAGGTTTACGATCGGTATAGAGCTGCATCCGACACCGAAGCGGGCCTCCGAGGTGGCCAACCATGAGGTGTTCGTTTAATTGGGACGTGCGGTTCGTGCGGTTTTAAAATTTATTCATTGGTAAAGCAGAACCCCCTCCGTTGAAGCTTACACGAAAGTACGGTCCGTTCTTGGTGGCTTATTAAAAATGTGGCTGTTCCTGCGAAACACACAAGAACTTGACCTACGCGCTTGATCTTACAGGCCGTCGCGTGCAGTCGATGCACGGTTTGTGCTTGAACCGTACGGTACGGATCACGGAATCGTTAGAAGCATCCCCTCACGAACGGCGCTCCATCCGCTCGGGGACGCTTGACGCCTCAAACGCTGTTATTTAACACTAATTAACATACCAATTAGGGTGGACGGACACAATGTAGTTGGGTGCACGTGAAATCTCGCGCGCGCCCGGACGATCGTTGCGCAACGTGCAGATGTCTTCATTTTTTGGCGATGTTTTGGGTACATATGCGCCAACAAGACCGAGTAGTTGACCGTTCAATTGATACGGTGAAGAAGCTCGACAGTTGCCGCCATCAACGATCGAGGAATCATTAAAAAAAAGGACTTGAAAGTCCCGCAACAACCCCTTCTGATTATAGGCGGGTTTCTGTAGGCTTTTGAGTTGCAACCCTTATATTGGGGAGCATTAACTTTTCAAGTTAGAGAGATGTGCATTTAAAATTGTTGAATCTGATCGATTGTTGATCGTACTACAACAAGTCTTGAAACGTAAAGGTTATTAAAGTTTACCCAAAATGTAAAAAAACGACACAACAGAGTAAAAACAAAGTACGATTGATAAAATTATTATAAAAACTGTATAAACCATATGTTTAAAAACCACAAAACCAATAAACAAATTGATGCATGACATGAAAATCGGAGTTGGAAAGAAAACAAATGGGCATGGTTTTGACTTTTAGAAACAAAACTAAAGAAATGAAAGCATTTGCATATTTTTCGCACAAACAAGTCCGGTGTTGAAAATTACTGGCCAAAATGACACTGTTACCCAATGCACTGTCGTTCGGTCGTTCGGTAGGAAGAGTTCTTCCGGCCCCGGGGTGTCTGGCACACTACTTGGTGAAAGATGTCGCCCGAACATATGCCGCTCACGTCGAACGGATGTTCGAATCGGATCCACACGGTGCGGCCATACAGTGACAAAACCGAAAGTGTCCCACAGCATGTTCAGTCAGTCCATAAAGTCGCGCTCACCTACACACGACGTACGTACGAATGCGGTAAACATTAGTATTCCACCAATGGTCGGTGGTGTTTGTTGTCGTTGGCGGAAGCGGGCTAATCTCCACCACGAACTCTAAAGTCCGCCCGGTGGCGGTGGGATATTATGTTCGCTTTTCCTTTCTTTTTTTCCGGCGTCCGGTCGTCGGTTTTTGGGGTATCTGTCTCAATCGGTCGACCCGAAACCAATAGGAAAACATAGAAGGGTAAACGTTTTTTCCCTCCTAAAGCCCAGCCAGCGTTTGCACAGTAATTGCGTTGACGTCCACTTCCCTGAATGACCGC
>JAOEFI010000007.1:3936936-3955622 GCA_034621735.1 Anopheles plumbeus
AAAAAAAAGGCCCCCCCCCCCCCCCCGCCCCCACACACACACACACGCTCCGATCGATCAGCGGAACAATTGCAGTACTTGCACCATCGCACTGGCCAAGAAGGCGAGGGCGAACCGAAACGTTCCGAAACAGTAGAAAACGCACAACAGTTTCACAAACCAGCTTTAAGGTCCGAAGAGTTGCCAACGGAGTGTTTCTCTAATGTCTGCAATTAATCCTGTTAAAAACCGAACCGAACTGCCGAAAAAACGGGTCCAGCAATGGATCACACGCGCGTCAGACACATTGGCCGGTGGACACGATTAGTGGCAGACAATTTTCCGCTTCACGACGGAACGGTTCTACGGCACGCCGTAGGTGGACGCTACGGGAAACTAATATACGCGATCGCACACTCCGTTTTGGGTGCATTTATAATTGGTGTGAAAACGGGAAAACCCGGCGAACAAGATTGGCGATCACTCAGGGAAGAAGGCTGTTCATTTGTGGGAGCGAAGTTTAAAAATGTTGACGATATCACCTTCTACAATATTTTTGGCGACATTAGTGGTTTATCGTTGTTTGTTTAACTTTTAAGAAAAAATCGAAAAAAAAAAACATTAAATGACACGAAGTTACTAATTAATTGTTTTAAAGAACAACTTACAGGCTCAACCAAAAAAAAAAAAAAAACTATTCTCGTCTACTACTCCGGTACACCGAACTTGGTTGAGGATACTTCCTGACACAACCAAACTTCAACTTGGACTGGTTGGAGCAGGCGAAATAAAAAAAATAATATATAGAGGCGAACGCGTCCGACGATGGCGGGCTCCTGCAGGGCACTGAGCGTCCGCCAGACGGCCTGCGCACCTCGTAGCCCACGACGTGTGGCCTCAGCCAGCCAGCCAGCCAGCCTGCGCTGGAACATTTCCGCCAAACGCCGAAAATACTGCGCGCCCCCTTCAGCCGCCCATCACCGCCAGACGTCGGTCGGTTTGATTGCAGCGCGGGAGGGGATGTATACGCTGCCACTTCTCGCGCTAGCATAGTTGGCTGCCGGCCAACGCGTTCGGTTGGGGGTGTACGAGTACGAATCCGGCGCCGCACTACTGCGGTGCCGTATGGCCCACACCTGTGGGCACTAGAGTAGCAGATATTTACTAACGCTTGAAGGCCTGTTCCATTCACAGAAAAGCTGTTATTGGTTTTGCTAGTGACACATGGTTTGTTTATTAAAAACATAGTTAATAGAGTTAAATAGGAGTGTATTAACAGTCGCTTTAACAATACATTTATTGAATAGGAATTTTCCCCAAAAACGGAGGGCATTCGGGGACTGATAAAGTTTCTTGTTTGATTGCAAATTTACTCAAGATCTTTGATTTCTTATCTCCATTGATAAATCTTCCTGTTCTTTAACAAATCGGCGACTTTTTCGTGCGCAAGTATAGATTGTTGTGTTTGTTTTCTTCCTTGCGCAACATTAGCCAACCACGCGCGCTTAGCCGCAGAGAACTGCAACCACCTATGCCCCATGGGACACACGCGCACGTGCCATACGCTACTTTACAGACTCTGTTTTATCACAGCTTGGGGGAAGAAGGGACCTTGCCAACCCCCGTTCAATCGCTGCAGAAGGGGTAGAAGTTCACACCGAACGGGACCCCCCCCGAGAAGGAAGACAGAATGGAGAAAAGGAAAATCTTTTACCTAGAATCGGTACTATCGGGTGGGAAGAGCTGGGCGCCAGTTGATGATGGCGTGATAGACCACCCAAGAGGGGGTGGGTTGCCCTGGAAGCCTGAGGAACGGAGTCTTCGCTTAATTATTAGTGGCAAATTCCGGCGGCCGAACCGCACACTTTGCAGCTGGCGTGTGATAAACGGGGAGGCCCCCGCTGCTTGCCCCCACGGTGGTGCGTTTCGGGTTTAGAACTGGGAAAATGCAATCGGCGTATGCTTTGTTGTGCCCTTGCGCGCACCGTGCCGCATTCGAACATATGTTTGTCTAAACTGCAATATCTGGCGTGGCGCGATCTTGTTCACATTCGGTCAATTGTTGTTTTTTTCTCTCCTTCTCCCTGTGAAAAAAAAATAAGGGCTGATTGACGAACGTTTTTTTTTTTTCCTTCTTCTCACCTACTAATTGGGCTGTCCGTCCGGCTCGGCCTTTGGTCGGAAAAACCGCGTGGTCGTGGTCGGGAAATCATTTCCAATACACTGCGGTGTTGCTCTTGTACGTTTGCTTTCCATTCAAGTTGGGCGTTGAGTGGGATTTCACGTTGCGCGGAGCAACGCCGCCCGAACCCTGCTGGCTGTTGGATTTCATCAGCGGTTTTCTTTACCCCCTTTGACGAATGTAAGGTTGCTGGTGGAGGCCATTGGAAGGGTTGAGAATTTGTGGAAGAACGACACGGAATAGATTACACCGCGGATTATGCAGACATGCTCGAGGTTTGGGGCTTGGGAAAAAAAAGAACATTTTCGAGGAAATTGTGTTTCCGTTTACTGTCACCTCTAGTCAAAGTGAATGATAAAATACAGTTACTAAACAAAACGTCTGGGGTTTTGAAGTGTTATCAGAAACTTAAAAGAATCAGAATTTGGAATTATTTCAACACGTGAGAGGATAAACGTAAAAGAATTTTTCTTGAATGATTTATTCAAATTGATGACACAAATGGCCAATATTTGCCCTAAGAGCAGAAGCTGTCGTCTATAATTCGTGACGCCCTGCTCCGGCCAGGTATTGGGAACGCGGTTTCAACTTTCTTGCGCAAAAGCCGATGCCAAAACGTCTGCCTAATCTAATCAATATTCCAATGGCTCCCCTAAAAGTGGTCACTACAAGAGAAGAGGAAAACAAACAAACAAACAAAAATCGTCAACCCACAAACCGAAATGTCCAAACCAGCCAAACAGCACAGCAGTAAGACGGGCCAACTCCCAACAACAGCAGCAGCAGCAGCAGCAGCCCGCGACAGATGCAACAGCAACGGTTCGCGCATTTTCATGCAAATTCCTCCATCGATCATCAAGTTGGATGTTGTTGTGTTGGCAAGTTTGTGTCCCCCCGCGGGGTCCAGCGGAGTGCATTCGTCGCTGGTTTGCTTTCGTTTTCATTTTCCGTTCCGACGTGTGAAATAGTGCATCCAATTGGTGGAGAGACAGACAGGGCAGCATGGGGGCGGTTTATGCTAATACCATGACTCGATCACAACATGACAAAACGACCTAGACCGATCACCGCGTGGCGGAAGGCGCGACAGCTCTGGAACCGGTTGATATACATTTGTTTTCTTTCGTTTTTCATTTATTGTGCACTGCGACTCGATGCACTTCGGCCGGTACGAAATGGGGTCACCATTTTCGGCCGAGCAATTCCTTTTTCCTGATATTTTTATTGGGCCCAATTTGCAGATCTATTACCGTTGGGCAAGCGGCCGGACCCGGTCGGCCCGACTCACGGAGGTTTTTAGTCTACGCTATTAGAGGTGCATTGGTGCTCATACTTGACATCCCCTCGCTGGTCCAACCAAAGTCCAACCGCCCATGAAGTTCTTCCCTTAAAAAAAACCCGAGGCGTGCGTTGCTAGACAACAGCAAGAAGAAAACAAACCCTGGCGAGCCGAAATCGATCCGATCGACCGGGCACGATACATACGGTCCGGTCCGTAGAAGGATCGGTGACCGAATTGTGCCAACCCCGTGACACCGTTAGTCGCCCGGTTCCGACATGTGTACTTGTGCCTGTTACTGGGCAGAATGATATGTTATTTTAATCACACACACGCACCGAGCTTGGGTTTTTTTTTTAATTTTTGGTTGCTCACTGAATATACGATGTATTTGCACGCTGGCAGGGGAGTCTCAGATCGCGGATTAAGATATGTTCTATGTTGGACGGGGTTTGCGTACCACGACCAGACAGCAATTTTGTAGGGGAAAAGAGTGTAAGGGCGTGTTGTGTATGCTATGTTATTGCATGTCCATCTAGGATCGAGTTATGGTTTACGAGGGGGTTGAAAGATGAAGGATCAAGTGGAGACGAATATGTATTTAATGCTTCAAGGAAGGCTAAATAAGTGAACGTTCGTTATTGCACCATTAGTCTCCATCGGAAGATAAGAATAAAATCTCTGGTAATTTTTAAAATACCAGAAAGTATCCTGTAGACGGTCCTGCCTATCTTTTGCAGTATTGGAAAATTATCGTTTCGTGACGACATATTCAGTTGCCGGTGTAAGCTATAATAACTATTAAGAAAATCTCCAAATCTGGAGGAAATTAATTTGAAACCCTTTGCGTTAGTTATGTTTCTGGTTTGCAGATGAAGCATTCTTTCCATACCATTACCGAAATAATGAACCGACGAAATGGCCGAAGGGCGTCCAGCGTGGCGTTCCTTAATCGGTCCCCCATTTTCGAATCGGTTTCGAAAGAACGCTGGACGACCAGGCAGCACGCCACGAATTTCAGCCGCTGGTTGTGACACGCTGCAGCATATTTGCAGCGGGGAAAATGAAATATGAAAAGCGTCCTTTCTGGTGTTCGGTCTTTTTTTTTTTTTTTAGTGTGTGTTTCTTCACCTGCAACAGAAAAAGTGCTTCCGCGAGCGAGCACGCGTGAGTTCGGTGGCGGTTCGGAAATTTGGTTGGTCAATGCAAGCAATGACAGCAATGTGCCGCAAGTAGACGCGCACGTAGGCCCGCAATTGTAACGGCCGCTAATGAATGAAATTTTCCAAATTTTCGGGCACAAAGTTTCAAACGTTTGGGCGTCGGAAAAATGGACAGTAATTACAACAAATTAGAGAGCGAACCTGTCGACTAATACCCTCATTTTTGTTTGTTAATAAGTGTTCTTCTTCATTGACGTTTCATGTAGTATCAGTCAGGGTATGTCTGTTTGCCTTTTGTGGGCCTTCAAGGCTTACCACTTTTGTCATAACCAACTGGTAACCGATCCAAACAGTCAAAAGGAAATACCGAGAGAATGCGGATTTAAGCTTCGGTTTAACGGTCATTTTAAATGTCTTTCTTTGAATAAATGTTGCATAACCCGAACACAAAGTAAAACAGTCCCGGCTTATCTGTGGTGGTCGTTAACTTTACTATTGATTTTGTTTGATTCTCAAGACGGATCGATTGGTAAGAATGTCCCAAACCTTCCGGGTCCATTCGGCCGATTTGTTCCGCTTACCTGTTAACCTACTATATCGACGCTTCCCTTCGGTTTCCGGTCGGTCGTTCTCTGTGGAAAAGGGAAGTAAGTTTGTTTACTTCAGCATTGACTGTCGGTTTATTTTGGGTCCTTCCCAAAAGGTTTCTGCCTATCCCATTGCCTTTCCGGGGATTCGTCCTGCCGCAGGGAAAGCGGGGTGTAAGTGAATGTAAGTTATTGAAATAACTTTGGGCGCGGACGGTTGGCGGTAACCTTCACTGTCGGTCGCCAGGAGCAGTAAAGGGGTGGGCGAAAACGAAGGCGAACATTAGAAACTGGCACAATTTCCCGATTGCGTGGGGCGTGACGCGTATTTTTTTTTATTTCTCCTCCCGCAACAACTCCACGCGTTCGATCAGCAACCACGAGCCAAAAAAAAAAAAAAATGGATGCAAAAAATAAGCTCTACCGGCGTTCGCGACGGCTGTCCCCCAAAAGTCTTCCTAGTCCTTGCGAAGGGCGCGTGCAGCGAAACCGCAGAACGGGGGGGCCACACTCGCACAACTCCCTTCGAGCGTTCTCGCGAATGCGGGTTTGCGTTCGAGCTTTCGGCACCGGGGATCCATTCATTCCTTCGAGCGCCGTTCCGCGTCCGGATAATGGTGCCATTAGTCCGAGACCCAGTGCGCCGCGAGACAGGACAGGCGCGGGCTAATAATTTAAATTCCACCCTACGACATGTGGGCCAACTTTATCGCACCGCGCACAGCGACCATTTCGGGCTTCCGCCGCCCCCCGGGGGGCAGATTGACTGGGTGACTAATTTAGTGCAATATGTTTCGCCGGCCTGGTGGCCGATGTGTTTGCGGTGTCCCCCCGGAGCCGCCCGGGAGGAATGTTCCTTCTTCCGCGTTTCCTCACGATCTCTTTAGCGGCCTTTTTGGTGCGATCAAAGATATGTGCGTGGTCTAGTGCAATAATCGAGCCTTTATGATCGAACGATTAAGATGTGCTCCAGTCTCGCTGGACGAGATGAAATGATTCATGTAAATGGAAAAAAATAGTATGTAGAAGATTTACTCGTGCATTTGTACTCACATTTTGTGAATAATGTGTATTTTTATTCTTTATTCAAGAATAGCCAGTTAGACTCTTTCACCCTTTGAAACTAAGTACAAAACAATAACTTTAAACTAATCGGAGAGAGAAGACTGAAGCTTGACGCGGAGCCGAGACACGAAAACATTAAAGAAACAATAATAATTAACATAAGAGAACCAAAAATCCATCGTGCTTATTAATTAACCTGAAAGTAAATATGAAAATAGAATAAAAGTGATATCATAAACAAATTGCTAGAACGTTTCAATCAGACCAGAAGAAATGTTATGTTTCTCGAGCAGCAACGAATTCGATCATCGATCGAACGAATTGGACCATCCCGTACGCAATCAATTTTTATATTCCAAAAAAACCCAACCCTTCCGGCGAGTGGGTGGTTTTGTAATGGCGTTCAAGAATTATGTTGCTGGATTTTATAACGGCCCCATTCCAGCAGCACCTGGAAGGCGTTCGTGGTTTTGCGCCCAACACTATTCCAACACTATGCGCTCCAAAAAGGGAAACCCGCAGTGGGCGTTCTAATTGGGCCCTAAAAGTCTTAAGAGAGCCTTCGACTAAACGATAATAATAACGGGAACCAACTTGGCCAGGGGCGCGCCGTCACATTTTCCCTCGATCACTCGATGCGATCTGAAGTTTTTGGTATTACTTATTTTTTTCACGACCTAACCACTCCACCGAATGCCAAGGTAATTCCGGAGGAGCGCGCGGGTGCGCCTTCGCGCTGTCCTTCAAAGGGTGGATGGTGGATGGCCGGCTCGGTGAGTTCGAGAATGAAATGGAGAGTGTTTCTCTAAACGCCTCAAACACTCCACGACGACGGGTCTGGTCGTTCCTTTTCCGGACCATCGGGTGGCCGGGTGTCCATTCCCGAGCGCATGCCCCACACCGATACCAGGTCTGCGGACTCTTTTCGGGGTCGTGGGCCGCAATCGGAAACCAATAAATAACAATCAAACGGTGCTGCAACCGTGTGTAACGAAAGTTTGGAACGCACTGTGATTAATCATATATTTCTTTATCCGACGTGTGAGACGCTGCCGTCCCTTCAGCGCGTGGCGATTCGGGCGACCGCGTGGCGTCTCTTGACGCGCGCCCTATCTCAAGGGTTTGTGACGCACCTTCGCTAATAGTGCGGTGCTGACCATTAGGCCGGTCCGCCAGTCGCTGCCGGAATCGACACGATCCCACCCCCAGCCCCTCCAGCATGTAATTGACGCATTGTCGACATTGTGTTCGGGTGCGCTCTGTTCACGGTCAATCCGTGTCAAAATCAGCCCCAAAAGGGCCATGTTCCACGGCTGCGGCCAGTCACGGTCGAACGTTGTCGTTGTCCCGGCTATGTTTCTCTGCTCGATCGGTGGTCCGTCGTGCAGTTATCGGTGATGTTCGATCGGTCGCCAGATTGTTCCAATCATCAAAGAATGCCAAGCGTTCGTTTGCAAGTCTTCAGGCAGGACTGCATTTGTGCAGGAGTGTACCGATTGTGTGGAATTTGGTTTCATTATTTGTAGATCACCGCAAATCCTATGATGGAATAGATTTTCAGTTTCTCAAATGGACACAACTTGAAGGGCTTGGGGAATGTTGGCTGGACAAGTTGTGGGACATGTTCTGTCTGACTTCCATAAATTAGAAGTTTCCATTCGATGTAGTTTGAGCTAAGGGCGGAATCTAACTGTGGGTTAGAATGTTGATAAAAGGCCGTTTTTCAAATCAAATTGAAATCAATTGGGTCACAAACTTCAAAAAAATTTTGTCTCCCATAATGTAAGAAGTTGTAACATTTTCGTTGATTTCTTTATCATGTCAGTCTCGACGAGCAAACCTGAAGCAATGTGTTGTTCTTTTCGAATATAATTCTCCAATCGTCGCGACTCACTTCATCTACATACGAAAGTATATTCCTGAAGTTTATGATGTTTGAGCATGCATTGGTTTATCGGTTTATCCTACCTGTAATGCAGCGGAGCAGCTCGCAGAAAACGCTGGCGAAAGTGGCTGAAATCGACTCGAAATCGGAAACAACGGGTGTGTGTGTGCTATAAAGCATGTGTGGCGTATTAGGAATCCGAGAAAAATTGTACCCAGTCACAATTTGAGGCGCCGCTTCTGGATTCCACACGGATGCTCGTGACCTAGGTGTGTAGCTGTGTTTCATGGGTAAAATATAAATCACACATATTTAATAGAGTACTGATCGTGTGTTTCGCTTTACTTTTGGCCAAACATTTTAAGTTTTTCTTTCAGATATAGGTTATCATTCCGTGACAACCTTGATTGACCACAGCGGCCATTTTCAGTTCAGTCCGTTAAAAAGGTAGGAAGGAAAAATCTTCTTCCAAACCCGTTTTTAAATTAATGCCGATCCTTTTAAGTATAGTAATGCATGACTAAATCATCGAAGAATGGAAAATATGTAAAATCCTTGCGCTCAAATGTTGCGCTTTTTCCAGCGCAATACAACTGCCACGGGAAAAGAAAAGGAGGAAACAAAAAACGATAAACAGCAAAATCGATGCGATCCAATTCAGCCCTAGCCGCATCCCGGACCCGCAGCACCACCGAGGCAGCGACATATAAATTGTGTGCCAAAATTTGTTTATCATAAAAGCTCCCGTTCCGCGGGCTCCCGCCGCCTTCGCCAGCCGTCACGCCAAACTTGGGCTCCTCCGCCCCAACCGTGGCTCCACTTCGGGGGTTTTATGTTAACCGTGCACGCAACTATGATTAATCATTGCTGGTTGTAAAAAGAAAAGAAAAGGAAACTACTCGGAGTGGAGACGACAACCCGCGAAGGTTGAACCGTGTCGATCGGCGTCGGGTTGCCGGGCTTGCACGATCCTGAGGGAGTTGGAGACATTCCGACAGAAGCAGAAGCGGCCGACCGAGCGAGTCGTTCGGGGCGAGGATCGACCGGACGTTCGCCCGCCCGACGTCAGCGTTGCTAGGGACGTTGTTGATTTAGCCCCCCGGTCCCGCGGAATGTGTGTCGGAATGTGTGCGCGGTGAAGAACACCCGAGTCCGCGTCCGGAATCGCCTATAAAAGGCGGTACGGTGATGCTCACGGACTCTTTAGTTCCGGTGCGCCGCGAAGTCCGCGGTCCGATCCCTGTACATAGTTTCGGGTGTTTTATGTGTGGTTGATAGTGACAAAGGTTTGAAAAGGATACTACAGTTGGATACCTAATCGGATAAAGTGGACCGTTCGCAGCATGAAAACTGGATACGGGTTGAACACGGCCGACTCGCTCGGATACTTGGGCTACGGTTCCAAGCCGTACTCCTCGCTCAACTACCTCGGCAGCAAAGGATACAGTTCAACGTCCGCCGGGATACGAACGAGAAGTGCCCTGGACAAGGATACCACAATGTCCAAAGTGAAAAAACCGAAGCTAAGGCAAGCCGAACATTACTTTTTCTTTGCTGTTAAATAAAACATGTCTAAGTCCATAAGCACCAGTCTAAGTCCAGGATAATAAGCAAGTAAAGTGAAGTTGTACAAATGAGAAACCTCATAAGACGCAGTTTATTTTCCGTTCGACCAAGAACCGAAAGACATTTATTGAACAACCAGAGGAAAACTCCAGCGGTCTCTTCGATCCTCGGTCTACGAAGTACAAAAAGAAATAGTTTTTAACGGATTCTAGTTCTCGTTCAAGTGTCTATTAGAACATTAGTTTAAAAATATAAAAAAGGTTTCCATTCCAGTTGAAGAAAACCTCTGTTAAATACAATACTAAAATAAATGTAATAAGTTGGTGAAGTTTATGAGTGATGGTTTGTATTCACGGAATTTTCTTCATACAAACCAAGGAAAACATATAATCTCTGGTTGTTTTACCACATGTTTAGCTCCTTTCTCGAACATTTCCGTCACGCAAGTCTTATCGGTAAGCAAGCAAGAATGTGAAAATGTCGCATTCCTCCAACGCGAACGCGAATTGTCTTACGCTGCATGTGTGTCCCTTTCCCGTGCGAGCAAGGGTCCTTTCGACTTCCGTAGGGGTCACCTGCGTTGCCGAGGGTGGTTGCACTGGAAGTGATCACTCTCTATCGCAGTAACAGAGAGCCATGCGCACACGCGTCAACAGCCGTGCGTTGTCAATGGTGACGTGCGCCATGGCGATCATTGTTTACGCTGTCCAAACAGACGCATTCGCCACGCGCTGCCCCCCTTCGGGTGAAATTGTCATTCAATCGGTGTCGGAGAGTTGTTGCCCAAACATGGCGTGGAACAACTCCAGTTTTGGGATGATTTGTCTATAAAAAGTGATTTGTTTTTGGTTTAGGACAGTTCAGGCCTGGCGTTAGAACCTGGCGCAACGATCATGGATACAGAGTAATAAATCTTGTTTGAAGGATACCCGTAGCCTTTATACGTGTGAAATGTGTACTGAACGCCGTCGGAGTGCGATTTGATCCATTCTATTCTTTCCCTTCAATTGTTTATTCGTGCATCCACCATGATGGAAAAACAAAACAGGAAAACAACCACGGACAAAGTCGACCTGCCGCTGTATAAGAAGAAAACGTTCGATTTCACCGACTACGCGTACCGCGAGGCCGTGAATCGTCTGAAGTTCCTCCTCACCGAAGCGTACGAACCGACGAAGGCGGCCACCAGCTTCTACTACCGGAACGTGGACGACGGCAAGTCGGAAGTGTCCGACAGCCAGTCCGTCGTGGAGCGGCCTTCCCTTACGGAGGTGTCGAAATACTTTCCCTCGACGGCTGTGTCGCGGTACGGCGGTGGTACGCTCGGGCGAAGGTATAGCTTTCTGCACAAGGATGGTTTGGCTGGGGGTCACACCGGCACGTCCGCTGGTGCACTGAAGCCAGCCCTATCGAACTCCAGCTTGCATGCGTCCCCATCGGGTGCGTACCTGTTTGGTTTACCCTCGAGTCAGCTGAGTAATGTTTCTAACCTTAAACTGTTGTTTTTACATTGCAGTAATTGCATCGCATGGTCTAGAAGTCGCCCATCCTCCGCCGGAACTGCTGGGATTCATCGAGAAGCAGGAAGGCTACATCGAACAACTGGAGCGCGAATCTCAATACTGCAGGGTATGCTCACCCGCATGATATATTACCATGGAAATAATCATTCTCTACATTTCAGGAGGAGTTGTCGACCTTACTGAAAAAAGTAAAGGATGTGGTGTCCGAGAATGAAGCTCTCACGGATCGTTCGCGGTCGAAAGGACTCTACCAGCTCGATTCGTCCGAAAGCGAAGACGTCGACTACGGCGATCGTGCGCGCGATGGAAAGGCTAGGTCCCTCTCGGGGCCGAATATTGTATTCGAGTCACGTATCAGCGAACTCGAGGCCCAGCTGGCACAGTCGCAGATCGATCTGAAGAAGCTGTTCAACGAGAACGAGGACAACAAGCGCAAGCTGCTGCACGGTGCGAGCGACGGCGGTAATGCGGACGCCTACCGCAAGCAGGTGGAAAACTTGCAACGGTGAGCAACGGGTTGGGGTTGGTTTGTCGGGAAACTGGCTACTATAACGTGTCAATTGTAGCGATAAGCAAAACCTGGAAGAATCCGTACGCAAGTTGCAGCTTTCGATTGACCAGTTGAAAGACTCCGAGGCGTGCAACTTTAACAAGTCCCAAAGAAGTCGTGACATGATCGAGCAGGTGGCGTTTGAAAGGAGCCAGGCTGAGATTGAAATTCGGCGTCTAAAGGTACAGTACGGCAGTTTTTATATTGTTTGCATAACACTGAAATTGACTCTCCAATGCTCGCATAACTCTTTTCTCCAGGATGAGCTGGAGCGTCAACACGAGCGTGTCCGGGAGGTTCAGCACGAGATGGCCAAGCGGCTAGTGGAGGAACGGTCCAATGCCGAACGGCGCTACACCTATCACGTGGATCAACTTGGTGGCGACCTGAGCAGCCAGTGGGAGCATGCCACCAAGCTGCAGCTCGAGGTGGAGCGCATGAAGCGCATCGAGTCGGACTACAAGCGCGAGCTGAACCAGAAGAACTCCCAGATCGACGAGCTGAAGATGGAGCTGAAGAACAAGTCGGCCATTTTCATGTCCGACCTGAACCAGGGCAGTGCCGAGAAGCAGTCGTTGGAGCAGGAAATCACTTCACTAAGGTTGGTCCAGCGAGAGTTGCTGAGTTTGATCCGATCTTGTAATAACTCGCATCTTACCGCCACAGACTTCAACTCGAGCGGGCCGAGCGCCAGGCGAAGGTAGAAGCGTCCCGTTTGCACGCGGAGATAACGTCCCTCCGTCAGCGTCTCGATCGTGCCGATGCCGATCTACTGCACTCGAAGCGAGAAAACCTCAAACTTGCCGATGATGTGTCCTCACTGGAGAAAGAAGTAAGCCGGAAGTGAATGACACCCATTACTGTCCTTGCGCCAATCGAATGTTTCATTTCAGCTAACTCTCGGCGAGCTTAACAGAGAAACGCGACCCTCCAAGGAGCTGGCTAAAATCATTTCCGACATGGAGGCAAAGCACAGTAAGTGACGTTCGTTTCCATGATGTACTAGTTCTTTACGGGTCTTAGTCATGGCTGTTAGTACACGCGCTATGGGTAAGCTATTGGAACCCAGAATCGGTATACAGACTCCCCCAACATACCATCAAGCCAAACTCACACCCTAGTCGTCACTTTCAATAGCAATCGGCGCCGCTAACAACAACATCTCGCTGATCTGTCCGTTCCCATCCGTTAGCCACTTGCGTGTCATTTCGAATCAAACCCTCATAATATGCTTTATATGTGTGTTGCTCTCTCTCTCTCTACCAGATCACTTCATGCGCATTTGTTCGTTTTATTTTTCGTCGGGTAGTTGTACTTGCATTTATTGTTCCGACTTCTGTTATTCTTTTCTCATTGGCACACCGTTTGGAAGATCTTTGTTTGCACAACACCTGCTTATTATTTCTTACTTCTTCAAACCATAGCCTTCCGATCGCTTGGGGCAGGTGTGTGCGTTTTGGAAACGCGTTTTCTGTCTGCCAAGGCTACCCGACTTGTCCGATACCGGAGCGCGATAGCAGCCAAGCACGCGTTACAGTAGATGTTGCCAAATGGTTAGTCGTTGTTGCGAACTCTGATCGCCTCAGAAAGAGGTCGTTCTCAATAGTTTATCCATGAGCTAGTTTACAATGTGCGAGAACAGAAATAAAACCCATCTGAATGTAAATATCTTGCTTGAATTCTCTACGAGTGGATAATACTCCATTGACCTGTCACCGTCGCAGGCTCATGGCACACGGAGAACTTGTACGTTGAACTTGCTTTACCTCCGGAACTGCTCTGTTAGGCCATTTTTCTGTCGGTACATTTTCCTGTCAAGTCTGAGACGATGCAAAGTATAAACAAACGTAGTTGGCCACAGCCACATTCGCTCGTCTGCATGAACGGGCCAACCTGCCGTGCCGTTTCTTTACACTCAGTTCCTATACCTCCGAAGACCACCCTGCCGCTCAAATCATTCTTTCTTCTCCCATCTCTTTCTTTCCGGTTCCGTCATCCGTCGTTCCAGCCAACACCGTTTCCGAACTCGAGGGCATGGTACAAGATCAAAAACAGCTCATGGAAAAACTAACTGCAGAATGCAAAAGCTTGACGCATAAGTTAGAGGACACCACACAGAAGCATAAGTACATGAAGATTCCTTCTTTTACTTCATTATTTTTCTTTCCCTCCGACCTCCCTTCTCGCTTTGTGATGATTCTAATGATCGTTTCGGTTAGATTGGAAATGCGTTTGCCGTCATGTTTGCGTTTCCCATTCGATTTTGGAACGTTTGAGTTTGTTAGCTATTAAGTTGGTGCAATTGTAGATCAGTATAAATCCAAAACCCTATTCGCGTAAATCATCCAACTGTTAACCATTAGTAATGCATTACAAGTATATAATATGATCTAGAATTCTTGTAGAACTTTTGGGTGTAGCATATTTACAATGTAATAATGGAGTAAAGCAAAACGATAAAGTGAAATTGATTTGAGCTGCTCATCAAGAACTAAACTAAACGACAAACTACTCCAAAAGTGTGAAAATCTGCCTACAACGCATGTGGTCTATCTGCATTATTTTAAGTTAGTGTTGCTGCCCGCACGTTCCGTTCGTTTGAGTGATTTTTGGCGCACGCGTTGAGGTCCCTTTACTAACACCGACTCCTCCACTTCATCATGCTCCCGTCACCACCATCAACATCATCATCCATACCGTTCGCACGGTGCTGCCCACTGCCCACCCGCGTTCCAATGGCTCCCCCCGCAGACGCGAGCGAAGGAAACGGGTCCGCTTCACGGGTATTAACTCATTCTACGAACATCGCAACCACTACCAACACCACCACCCTCCTAGCACCCGGGAGCTCGAGCCCACACCGGAACCGCTCCCCGACGCAGGAGCAGCCTGGCCGTGCCGGACCGGAACCAGCGCCGACTCGGACGTCTGTGGCAGTCCCCGACACCAACGGCGACACCAGCAGCAGCAGCGCCACTACTCGCCCCTGCTCGCGTCCCTTTGTGACAGTGACCGCTGGCAAAGGGAGCACGTGGAGCGACACCGGGCACGTGGCCTGCGCCCAAACATTGCACCCTATTAAGATCGACGTCAATGTACGCCTCGGTCGCCGAGCTACCGGAAACGGTAGCCCCGATGCTGACCAGCGTGACGAGGTGTCCTAGACTGGACACCCAATGCCGGGCGCAAATTCAAACATAAACCTCTGCGTACCGTGTACCAAAGTGTTACCCTAGGTGGTTGGGAAGTGATAGTACGTAAGCCATTAGTATAGTCGCGATCGTTCAGCATCAGCATGCTTCCCTGTGTTTCGTTGTCTGTCCAGTAGCTGTTTTGTTGCACGTTGAGTTCAGGATACGTATACTATGAACAGTTAGTTAGTTGTAAATATTAGTAGCCACCAGCGTGTCACCCTCTTGTGTTTATCGGCTTTTAACCGTTCCTTGTTTACGACCCTAAACCGGCTTAGAGAGGAAAAGCGGGATCTGCGCCAAACGAACTCCGAACTAATGGAACGACTGAAGCAAATTTGGAGCAACTACAAACAGATCAGTCCGGCATTTCGGAGGTCGAGCGTGGCCAGTTCGTCCTGTGGCGACATGCTAGAACCGGCCGCCGACACCCACATGACGCTCCAATCGTCGCTGGCGTGTGGCGTTGACCGGCAAGACGATCGGGAACAGGTACGGCCACCGGGGCGGAAAGACCCTACTAACACTTTGTTTTCTTTCTCCTCTTCTCTTTCCTTTCTCTCTCTCTCTCTCTCTCTCTCTCTCTCTCTCTCTTTCTTCACCTATCTTTATCGTTCGCATCAACACTGAACTTCTCTGCCGCACTGCTCCAGGCAGGAGATAAACTATCTGCAAGAAAATTTAGAATTCCTATCGAAACACATAAACACTAGCAATACCGCTACTAGCAACGATACTAACCAATACGCTTCGACAAATCCCATCGCGGATGTCAATCGCCAATCGTCAAACGAACCTCCTCACGCCACCGCGTACGATCCGGTCGACAATCCTAGTGTTGCCTACGCCGGTGCCTCAAATGTTACACACGACCCGAACCCAGCAGCCGCCGCCGCCGCGTACTCGAGCCCTTCGCCGAATCAATCGATTGTGCGGGATGATGTGAACAGTTACGAAGGTACACAGACACCCCCCCCCCCCCCCACCCCTCGGGGGGCCGAGGGTGCCGGGGGTGGAAGTTGCGTACGCCAGCTTCTGCAACCGCGCCAAACCGCGCCGCGCTCACACAATTGCTTGCAAACTCACGCTTTTTCGGTACCCTGCTGGGAGCTGGTTCTATTTCTCACTACCACCCACCCACTGCCCCGGTGGGAAGGGGCGGGGTGGAAAAACAAATGCATGGAAAAAATTAATGTTCGCTTTTTGGTCGATCGGTTCACAGGTCTTCATTTGCATGAGCATGATTCTAGCTTCTTTTGGCATGGGGGTTAATTGTTTGTCGAAAATGTGCATACAGCCGCCGGCACACAACCGCTAAGTTTGCTATTGTTCTTGTGTCGGTTCGATGGCTCACGTTCTCAGGTCGGAAAACTGGCCGCTGGCGAAACGTGGTAAATGGACCTCTATTGTTGGCTCAGTGGGCCCGCTTTCCGATTGCACCGCAGAAGCAATAAGTTCTCGAGCGCACCTTAGTACCGTTGGCCCTTTAATTCCCCGGGAGTTCGTGATCGGATATCGTGTCCGATTTTCCACTTATTTGTTGATGGATTAAAAAAAAACACTAAGTTTACTCTAGGCTTGTCTCTTTTTTTTTTTTTTCGTGGCTCTCTATTGTGCAACAGCTTTCCTTTTCTACCTTGTTGTTTTCACTTGAGACTATTCTGTTTCTATATCTAATTACCTATCTCGTTTTACTTCTTCACGCACTTTTTCGCGTTCTAAACATTCCATCTAATTTCCGATTTTAATTCGTCATGAATTTTATAATTTGTTCGTTTTCCTTCTAGCAATCAATTCCGGCTCACGGCCCGGAAGTAATGCAGCCCGATATCCACCATCAGCGGCAACCAATGGCCGAACTGTGCCCCCGCAATCGGGCAGCATCGATGACCCAGCGGCCAGTGGAGCCGGAAGTGGACGGCAGTACGCTGCAGGAACTGGCAAGTCGTCTCGACCGGAATCACGCACCTCCGATCGCCAGCAGTACCCCGCACCGGCGAAGCAACCTCACGAGCTGTCGCGAAACAACTCTATCGTCGACTATGGCAAGTACGAGGGCGAGAAGCGAAGCGAGTCTCGGCTGTCGCGCAGCTCCATCACCAACGACGACGGAGGAGGAGGTGGAGGAGGAGGAGGAGGAGGAGGAGGAGGCGGCGAGGGTGGGGTCGGTGGTGGGGCCGGATCGACTAGCGGCGCGATGCGTCCAGGAAGCGTTCCAAAGGAGCCGGAGTATGGACGTGCTGTGGAACAGGAGCGTCTGTCGCGAGCCAGCGACTCCACTAAACCGGACAGCGCCGGAGGCGGCGGCAGTGGGCGGTTGTCGCGTGAATCCGTTCCCGACCAGCGAACCTCGCGACAGTCGATGCAATCCCAGCCGGGACCAAGCGGATACGGGCCGGACCCGGCTCAGTATGGCGCAGTGGACGCAGTCGACCCAGCGTACGCACAATCTCAGCAGCAGTACGGAGACTTCGCCTACCAGCAAGCCAGCGGAGAGCAGCAACAGTACCAGCAGCTGGATGACCAATCCGCCGGTGCCATGTACGCCGAGGGATATGATCCTTCCCAGCAGCAGCAGCAGCAGCAGCAGCAGCAGCAATACGAGGGATATGCAGAGCAGTATGACCAGCAGCAGGCCTACGACCAGCAGCAGTACCAAGGCTATCAGCAGCCATATGATGCACAGCAGTACGCCCCTGAGCCGGTTTATGATGAATCCAGCTACGCCACCGGAACCGGCACCGTGCACCAGCTCCAGCAGCCTACAGCAGCAACAACAGCAGCGGCGGTGGGAGTTTTGCCAACAGCCGTCGCCCCCTCACCGACACAAGTATCAGCACCAGCAGTACCCGCACCAACCGCTACATCAGCACCAGTACCAGCAGCAGCAGCAGCAGCACCCACTCCAACACCAGCATCAGCGACCGGAAGCGGCAAACAGCCAGGAAAATCTGCAGTCACAGTGGAACAGAAGGAAGGCAACCGAACTGTGGGGAACACACGTTCCGGTGCCTCGTCTCGGGCAGGAGCAAACGGACAGCGATACAAGCAACCATCCGGCGCCGGACGGTAAGCCGCCCTGCTGCCACAGCAGCGTTCCGCGGCAGCAGCTAGCGAAGAGCTGCGACTTCCAGCCGATCGACAGCTATCCGAACCTGACCATCAGCAGTCCGAGCCTGTTCGGCAGCAGCCCCGACGTCAGCCTAACGCCGTCCCCGACTTCGACGGTGCTGAAAAATTACGACGGGGCCAGTCCCAATCCGCACTAGGACGTCCAAACGTCCGGGGTTGCCTCCAACTCCTCGTGGAACTAGCTAAGGTTGCTGTTTGAAATGTGGTCTGATGTGGTGTTGTGAGTTTTAATGTGAACGTTGTTTTTCATTGCATTGTCCTAGTTTTCCTCCCCCTTTGCTCATTCGGGCCTTTTGTAGTGATATTTGGCGATCTCAAAGCGAATAAAAAAGAAGAAAACCCGGGAAGAAGCACGTGCGGGCTTTCAGGACCGGCATGTTATTCAAATAATACAATTATGTTGTTACTAAGATTCTCCTTCAACAAGTGCTGACCGATAACTGTCAATTCAAAAACCCTGCTTTCGCTTTCCACAATAAAAGTGGCCAGGCACGCTGATGGTATATCATACTGAGTTTCCCGCCTAGCAGGTGATTTGCAGTTTCTCTAATTACCGCTGTTTAGTGTAATGCCTGTAATTATAA
>JAOEFI010000007.1:3956951-3971704 GCA_034621735.1 Anopheles plumbeus
TGGTGTTGTGAGTTTTAATGTGAACGTTGTTTTTCATTGCATTGTCCTAGTTTTCCTCCCCCTTTGCTCATTCGGGCTTTTTGTAGTGATATTTGGCGATCTCAAAGCGAATAAAAAAGAAGAAACCCGGGAAGAAGCACGTGCGGGCTTTCAGGACCGGCATGTTATTCAATTAATACAATTATGTTGTTACTAAGATTCTCCTTCAACAAGTGCTGACCGATAACTGTCAATTCAAAAAGCCGGCTTTCGCTTTCCACAATAAAAGTGGCCAGGCATGCTGATGGTATATAATACTGAGTTTCCCGCCTAGCAGGTGATTTGCAGTTTCTCTAATTACCGCTGTTTAGTGTAATGCCTGTAATTATAATCACTATCAGTTGTTCTCATAATGTTAACGATTGCAAATTGACTTGAACCACATGATGTATCATACGAAGGTCACGCGATAGGGCATAACCAAACACGACTGATGTTGTTTTACAACAATATGGTTTATTCATTCTCTAACAATTTTAATCTGCTTCCACCCCACCCTTTCTCTTTCATAAAGGCTGCATATCATTGCACATCTAATGAGTAAGTTAAGGCCTCACCTTAATGGCTCGGCAGCCACCGGAATGTGATTGTCTCCTACTTCTCTTGGAACGGATCCTTGGCGATGTACTTGTCTAGCGCAGCATTGCTTTCCGGATCCAGCGCCGATAGAGCTGAGAAACCTTCCTCGTCGACGAAGCAAATCTCGTGCCCATCCGGATCGGCTAGAATAATGACGCGTACCGTCGCTTTACCGGGTGTGTCGAGTGAAATGAGCGGCGTCAAGATTGTCCCGTTGGCAGTACGAACAAGCTGATCGATTTTTGGCTGCTCGTCGTGCGGTACAGCGAACGCAATCCGCCCATACGCTTTGGCTCGATCGAGCGCTCGATCCTGCTCGAGTTGCAATAGCTCCAGAACAAACTTTCCCTTATCGTACGACAGACGGAGCTTGTCCTTCCTGCTGGAAGACCCGTCCTTCAATTGAGTCATCGTGAGTGTATCCACCCAGTAGTTTCTGGATCGCTCAATATCGGTTACGTGCAGGCTGACACGCTGGACCGGATCGGTACCCGTGTCGGGCGTTTCGGTTACAATGAACACGCGGTAGCCGTCCGGAGAAACCAGCACCGCTTGGTGGCTGTCATCCGAAACCTTCTGCACCGGGTACCCATGCTTGAGAGCTCGGTCGACGATGTCGGTGGATTTAATCGTCATGCCGACAAAATCATTTCCCAGTGCGTACTCCTTGACGCCGTAGTTATAAGTTAGTTCGATCACAAAATGGGACGATTCCGCTCCATAGCCGATCATCGTTTTACTCCATCGGTTGTCGTACGGGCTAGAGACGAACGAACAATATCGGAGTGAAGTTAGCTTCAAACCTAACGAAAAACATAAAATCTACATACCCATTACATGCTGCATCACAACCCTGCGTAAATTCTTCATGACGCAGTACCTGCAATAGTTTTGGTAATGTTTTTAAATGCAATATCACTTGATCCTCTGTTACCGGTCCAATTGAGCAGCACACTTCTTACCTTCATTCCCAATATTTCGCGGAAGAAGTGGATGTTCTTTGCGCGATTTCCGATCTTAAACACATAATGCAATGCACGTGCGGATATCATTTTGCTGTGATTGCTTACAAACTGGAAATTGCGATAAGATTGTGCTTCACAATTGTTTGTTTACTAGTCGCAATCCCGCTGCTAGGTATCGTCTGGTTCACCTGTCAATTGCAGACTAACTGGTTTTGAAGATCGGTGCATGCTTTTATTCATAGTCCTGCTTTATTCCAAGCAATTGAATCTACTCTTTCTACTAACTTGTCTACTAAGCAACTCTCTGCCGATTAACCATCCACTAGACAGCCCTGTAGAGCGCAGTGATCACGCATACTTATAGTTCATCGTGTTGCCACAGCCGGAATTACTAGTGGATAGTGGGGAAAAAATTCTATTCCAACTCTCGATTATATCGAACCAAACTTATCGGCTGAACTAAATTCGTGCAGAAAATGTTCCTTTTTGTCGGATGCTGTTTTTCAAATTTGTGTAAAATAGATTACACCCTTAAACAAATGACAACGCAACATTTGTGGGGATTTTAAAACCAGCGTCAGAGCAGTAGCTGTCAAAGTGAATATTGTTTGTCATCATCTGCTCCGTGCAATTCACCGCAAACGATCGAGCAGTGCAGTGCGGATTTTGGTTAATTTCAGTGTAAAAGTGTATCAAAAATGGCTCTAGCGGAAATTTGCGGCTTCTCCAACCTTTCGGCTGGCCGTTCGTTAGGAAATGACTTCTTCCAACGCGACATTATGATCAACACGCAAAACCTACAAAACAATCTGTCCCTCGCCGTTCCACCGTTCCAAGATGTAAGGTTAAACTTATACTCATAGTGTTTTTAGTTGTTTCTAATTAGAGTTTCTTTCCTCTCGTTCTTAGCCTGCGTTGAACTTGGCAAAACTTCAAGCCGCTGGCGAAAAAAGCGGAATCAAGATGGACTTCGATCACGGAACAACCACTCTCGGTTTCCGATTCCAAGGAGGCGTTATCCTGGCGGTAGACTCCCGTGCCACCGGTGGTCAGTTCATCGGGTCGCAGACCATGAAGAAGATCGTGGAAATTAATGACTATCTGCTGGGAACGCTGGCCGGTGGTGCTGCCGACTGTGTCTACTGGGATCGTGTACTGGCTAAGGAATGCCGCATCTATGAGCTGCGTAACAAAGAACGGATTTCCGTAGCAGCTGCCAGTAAAATCATGTCCAATATCGTTTACTACTATAAGGGCATGGGGCTTAGTATGGGCATGATGTTGGCCGGATATGATAAACGAGTAAGTGTGCACTAAATTTCCACTCTTAGGAATTGTTCTGAATGTCGGTTTATGTTCATAGGGACCACAGTTATACTACATTGATTCGGAAGGAACACGCACACCCGGTAAAGTATTTTCCGTTGGCAGTGGATCCATTTATGCATACGGTGTGCTGGACTCCGGCTACAAGTGGGACCTGGCGGACGAGGAGGCACAGGACTTGGGTAGACGTGCGATTTATCATGCGACACACCGTGATGCGTATTCTGGGGGCATCGTCCGTGTTTATCACATCAAACCATCCGGATGGGTTAACATCTCGAACGAGGACTGCATGGATTTACACTACAAGTTCCAGGAGGAGAAGAATCAAAAGTATGCCGAATAAGTTTAGCGTTAACAAACGTGTTTCGCAATACTGGAAAATAAAATAAAATTGGTTTAACAACAGTCGGTTCACTACGTTGATTTATTATTGAATGTTCGAAAACGGTTTACTATTGTTTCTGTAAATATATACATTGAAAAAAGAACAATCATGTTTTGTGCCTTGTAGAAACAGCTCTGCAGTTTGGACGATGTTGACATTTAAACGTCAAAACGTATTGTAGCTGTCGTATTCGTGAGCCTATCGGTGGATCAATTGGCACCGTCTCCGTAAATTCATCGTTAGGTATACTGTTCATAGGCAGTCTTTATGATTTAATTCTTTGTAAAATATGTGTCTGTGAAGCACCGTTAGAGATCCACATCGTTTTAGGCTTACACAAGTGCCGTGGGGTTGCATTACGTATCGCAAACCCCGTTAAACATCTCTCGGGGCTCGACCACTGGAAGAGCATCGAAACGTCACTAGTTCACACGTCAGCCGGAATCGTCGCCTTCCGTCGTTTCCCTGTTTGACACACAGAAAGTGGACCGAACTAAACCGATTCTGTAAACGTTTTTGGTCGGAAAATAGTTTCTGCTGCGATAGAAAATGGTACTGTTGGGCAAAAGTGTTGTTTGTCCATAACATTAACTCTTTTTACATCTTCCTAAACTCCACTACAGGTTCTAATTGCGGCTGCAGTGTGTACAAAAGCTGGGAAAAGTATGTATCAATGTCGAGTAGTTGCGAATGAACTTGCATCATTGTTTTTTATTTGATCGTATTTCCTTCACAGCTATCGTTTCCCGGCAGTTTGTCGAAATGACCAAGGCCCGTATCGAAGGTCTGTTGGCGGCCTTTCCCAAGCTGATGACGTCCGGCAAACAGCACACCTTTGTCGAGACGGATTCCGTTCGGTACGTGTACCAACCGATGGAGAAGCTGTACATGCTCCTCATCACCACGAAAGCCAGTAACATTCTGGAGGATCTGGAGACATTGCGTCTGTTCTCGAAAGTGATCCCCGAGTACTGCCGCTCACTGGAGGAGAAGGAAATAATCGAGAATGCCTTCGATTTGATCTTTGCGTTCGACGAAATCGTCGCGCTCGGGTACCGTGAAAGTGTAAATTTGGCACAGATTAAAACCTTCGTCGAGATGGACTCGCACGAGGAGAAACTGTACCAAGCGGTTCGGCAGACGCAGGAGCGCGAGGCCAAGCAGAAGATGCGCGAACGTGCCAAGGAACTGCAGCGGCAGCGTATGGAACAGAAGAAGGCTGGCATAGGAGGCCGCGGCGGTGTTGCCGGCAGTAGCGGCCCGGAAGGGTTTGGCAACCGATCCGTGGGTGGCAGTGGGGGCATATCAAGCGACAGCATTTCCTCGCTCAGCACACCTTCGATTAACATCGGGGAGATTACCAAACCTACTCCGTCCGCAGCGTAAGTTTCTCACGTCTCTGAATTTTAATGGGAACATATTAACTTCCCTTGAGAGGCTAAGTTCACAAGCGATTAGAAAATAATTGATACAGTGTAGTAAAAATACCGTCTTTAATGTTTCAGGAAATCAAGTGCCCCACGAAACGCTCTCAAATTGGGTGGCAAAACTCGCGATGCCGACACGTTCGTCGATCAGTTGAAGAATGAGGGGGAGAAGGTCGTTTCCACCCCGTTGCCCACTGCAGCTGCTACTGCCGTTGGGGCGAAGGCGAAGCCGGCATCGGATGTGGTGATGGATGAGTAAGTAGTTCGGGTGTTTCAATCTGTAGGGCGAATGAAATGGGTATACCATTATTGATTTCATAATTGCAATATAGCGTCCACCTGCGAATGGAGGACAAGGTTGTGATCCGCATTGGGCGCGACGGAGGACTGCAGACGTTCGAACTTTCCGGGCTACTATCGTTGCGTATCTCGAACGAAAAGTATGGCCGCATCAAGGTGCTCCTGGACAACAACGACCAACGGGGCATCCAGCTGCAGACGCACCCGAATGTCGACAAAGAGTTGTTCCGCAGCTTGAACCAGATTGGGTTGAAAAATCCGGCCAAACCATTCCCATTGAACACGGACGTCGGTGTGCTGAAGTGGCGCTACCAGACGCAGGATGAGAGTGCCGTTCCTTTGACGAGTAAGTAGGCGAATCAAAGGGAAACATTGCAAAACGATCTTTGTGATAACACACCCTTCGGTTTACCATCACACAGTTAATTGCTGGCCATCGGAAAATGGAGAATTAGGTTGCGATGTTAACATTGAGTATGAACTAGAGCACACACGGCTGGAGCTTCATGACGTTTGCATTACGATTCCAATACCGTGAGTAAAACGACGTTGAACGTTGGAGCAAGACGACCAAAACACTGGCTGACGATTTATCGATTCCATCGTTTCTCTTAACAGAATGGGCATTATTCCATCAATTTCCGAATGCGATGGCGAATATCATCACGACTCACGAAAAAATCTGCTGCTGTGGAATCTGCCGGTCATCGATGCTTCCAGCAAACAGGGCTCAATGGAATTCTGCGTACCAAACTCCATTCCGAGTGATTTCTTCCCACTTGATGTAAGCTAGCGCGTTCATGTGTTTTTTATTGCAAGCAATTTTCATCAGCTTATAAATATTACTCCTTTTGCCTCGTTTAGGTTACATTCTCATCAAAAATCCCCTACGCCGAGCTGGCACCCGCCAAGGTTTTGCTGGTCGACAATAATACCGATGTCAAGTTTTCGGCGGAAACTGTTTTCTACACGGAAAAGTTTGAAATAGTGTAAAATGTTATCGTCCTCACTTGCCCCGCCGCCACTTGGAATCCGGAGTCGACGGACGCATTGCGTTAATAACATATGTCTGCTTATATTTGATGCAGCAATTCCACAGCATTAGGAAAGAGGAAGGTGTTATAGGGATGTTAGCTATTTAAAAGTAACACGTTCCGGCGCAATAGCAGTGGCGATGATTATTCTTTTCTACACCAAAATTACTGCGAACGTGGGCAATATATATGCGGCGGAATTTATAATTCCTTGTTCTACTTTCTTTTATCTTATGTATGCAAAGCACACCCTCCCTTTTGCGTGTTTTTATTTTAAAACACAAATACGGTGTCCACAAGCGCGTGGAAAGCATTCGGTGTAAGCAAAGCTGTACGTTGGCAAAATATACTAATATGAATACGAGTATGTGAAAAAACATTAATACAAACTTCAAAACGGTAAATAAAAACAAAAACTACTGTAAAATGTACGTAATATGTTTTTGTTTCAATGTTTCCGTTGACTTTTATGCAAACTCCAGCAAACAGCGGAGCGTCATAGTGTAATAGAAATTATGTTGGTTGCAAAAGGTCCACAAGGAGAATGGAAATTAATCATAAACTACTAATTTATGTCTATTTCAAATAAAATCAACTGATGTTCAACATACAGCTGGCCTTATGTATGCACCTTCGGCAACTGGTTGCATGGCACGCATGTAATCACCTTGATGAGAAGCGCGTGCAGAATGCGTTCGGCAAACTACGCAAAATGTAAACAAAAACATAACCCCTCCCATCCACCAACGAGCAAGTCCATTCTTCGCGCCATCTATTACGCGACTAGAGATTCCTATTCCAGCACTTCTTTGTTGTCATGTTGCGGTGTAGTTTTGATACTTGAAACATGTTCTGAAAAAAAGCTTAAACTGAATGTTCCTTGTGATAAAGAAGCCATTTTGTAGTTTTTTTTCTCCATAATATTGTTATGTTAGCACGTAATGTTCGTGAAACGGCTGATTTTATGCTATACCAAAGCGGTGCATCGATTGAATCGAATTCCAAATAACGCTGGAAAAAATGCGTCCGACTACGATATTGCCACTTCGGGAGGCTCATTTTCGCGCCGCCTTCACAGTTTGGACGCAAACCCGAACGACGAGAGCCAAAAGCCGGTGACGGTATCCTTGTATCAGATAAAGAAAACAATTAAGGGTTCAACGTTGGGCGAAAGTATCGAAGGCGCAACATGCATACAAACTTTCTGTCCTGTGTGCCACACCGTACCAGGAACGGGGCCAACCACAAGCACAACCGATGGAACCGTAGCTAGAGTTGGTCGAATATACGTTAACAAAACGACCGGGAATTTCACCTGCTCCTCGTGTCAGTATTTAGGTCGGTGGGATCATATAGAAAAGTTTTTCCTGCCGTACAATCGATCTCCGAAAACGGTGCAAGAGTTACGCAAGCAGAGGGATGTTTTTCTGGAACTGAAAAAAGAACAAACTAGTACAATTCATCCACTGCCAAATGATTCCGTGCCACTGGATTTGGAGCTTGCAAAGGAAGTTATCCATCAGCTGCAGTTGCAGGTATGTATTGAGACCATAGTAAATATATATACCATAGCGACCATAGCGATATATGCAAGATGAATAAACGCCCTTTTTTTACAGAACGTAATCCCAGAAGCACTAGTAACTATCAAGGCCCAATGGAACGAAGGCAAAAAAACACTTTTCATACCGTTGGTGGACGTCGAAGACCGATCCATAGGCTATAAAACTCTACACATGGGTTCAGATGGAGAAATATGTGAGCTCACCGTACCAGTAGCGAATGCCAGTGGCTTGATTTATCTACGGTGTGCCTCTTCCGGACCTACAACGAAATCAAAAGACAACCAATGCCAGACGAATGGCATCTTAGTGCTGAACGTACTTGATCTGCTCGCCTTGGGCAGCGTCAAGCTAAATGGTAGGTAATTCAACTGCAACCAGCACCTATTGTACCTAGATCGTAACTAGAACCATTCTTTTGAGGACAGCAACCGCCGTATGTCTTCCTCACGGATTGAAAAACCTACCTCAACAGTGTCTGCCGGGCTTGGAACGTTTTCAACGGTTAACGCTGTGGTTCAACTACGACACCGCCGGATGGGACACGGCCCGTAACTATGCCAAAAAACTCGACGAACGACGGTGCCTATTTGTGCGCCCCACCGATCAACATCCCACACCGTACAACGCCCTGCTCGAAGGAAGCATCGAACCACGGACGATCTTCGCGAAAGCGCAGCCCATCCTTCACCAGTCCATCACGACGTTCCGGTCGCTGCGGCAGGACGTGCTGAGCGACCTCCAGAACATCGATAAAGTGCAGGGCGTCAAGTGGAGGCGGTACCCGACGCTGAACAAACTGCTCAAGGGTCACCGCAAGGGCGAACTCACCGTACTAACTGGCCCGACCGGCTGCGGCAAGACCACCTTCATGGCGGACTATTCGCTCGATTTGGCGCAGCAGGGCGTCTCGACACTGTGGGGTTCGTTTGAGATTCGAAACACGCGGCTGGCGGTCACGCTCCTGCGACAAATGGTTGGTCGCCCGCTCGATGAGAATCTGGCCGAGTTCGAGCAGTGGGCCGACGCGTTCGAACTGCTGCCGATTTACTTCATGACCTTTCACGGGCAGCAACCGATCAGACTGGTGATGGAGGCGATCGAGCACGCGCAGTACGTGCACGACATCCATCACGTCATCATCGACAACCTGCAGTTCATGATGGGTATGCAGGACGAGTCGAAACACCTCGATCGCTACTGGAAGCAGGACGCCATCATAGCGTCGTTTCGGACGTTCGCAACAAAGCACAACTGCCATGTGACGCTGGTGATCCACCCGCGGAAGGAACGTGATACGGACGAGCTGACGACGAGTTCCATCTTTGGCGGGGCGAAAGCGTCCCAGGAGGCGGACAATGTGCTGATCATACAGGACAAGCGGCTGACGTCGGTGAGGGGGAAGAAGTACCTGCAGGTGGCGAAGAACCGGTACAGTGGGGATCTCGGCATAATGCCGCTGGATTTCGACAAAGCGAGCCTCAGCTATGCGCAGCGTAAGAAGAAGCCGGATGGAAGCGATGATGCTGTGCCATCGGTATTGAATCAGCCACCCATTGGTTTCCCGGACGATCGGACTATTCGGAGCGGATTGTTTTAAGGAACCAAAATCGAAAACAAACAGTGTACAGTTAAAAGGTTCTTACTTATAGACAGCCTTTAATCTACGAGTGAGAGTAAAGTGATTCAAAATATACACAATCAAAGTAGTCCACGTTATGGTGGAAAAGTCGTACATCTGAACGGTTCTATTGCTTTGGAATTTGTCGAACGGTATGCTGCGTTCCACTAGGCTGACGATTGTCGATAATTTTTAATGTCCAACAGCTTCTTGCCGCACATGGCGCATATTCCCTTTTTGTACGCACACTGTTGACAATAATGCGACCCCGCTTGATGAATTTTTTGTTTACATATTCTGCGGAAGAAACGTAGAGGCGTAAGATAATCGAATAGGCTACCGTCCAATTGAAGCGGTTCCTTACTAACCGACAAGGGGCAAAGTTCCCAGCGATCGGGTTGTACCTCGCTTTCGAACTAGTTAGTGCCTTGTTTTCGTTGATTTTCCTACCACCACCCTCGGTCGTGTTTCTGGCGCCCACTTTCCATGGATCGGGGGTAATAACCTTGCCTAGTTTTTTCTCACACTTGTCACAAACCATTGAAACGAGGCGGTATTTTCGGCGGGCTTCCTGTTCTGTTGATATCGCCGATTTTCATATGATGCCCCTCAGAATGACGCTACTATGTTTACGTTCACGAATGACAGCTGGGGAATGTTTGTTTGGCTGAAGGACTATGAATGCTGGAAGGTTGATTAACATTTGAACAACACTAGCGGAACATGATTTGTTGAAAACACCCATGGTTGTATTTTATACGTTTCATATGATTCTCTTCTCCAAATGGTGCATATGATCTTCGCCTATGATTGAATGTATCACAATAAATAGGTTGGTGATATTTATAACAGGCAAATTGAAAAAGTTGAAAAAATTATCTAGGCAATCAATTTCGAAATGTAAAAAATCAGGGGAAAAGCATGATAGCACCCATTCAGGAAAATGGGAAGATGAGTAACATCCTAGAACCCTATGTTTGGTTTCCAACATACCATTATTCCAGAAGCAAAGTAGCAGTAGAAGCGATTTCTGAATACATTATGGTTTTCATCAGCTATGTTCTTCCCACTTTTTGTGTAGGATGCACATACTTTCTATTTTTGAAGGCGCGACTAATGCATCGCATGTGTTGCAGTTAGAAAATGCGACTGCTTATGTTGCCCCTGCATCTCGAAAATGTTCCCTTTTCATTTCCTTTTGGAGTTCAAATTAGAGCGGTGAGCAAGCAGGCTAAAAATAGGGCACCAGAAATACCCCAAACGATTCCATTTGAGTCTAGCAGAATTGGAAACCAAATCGGGCGTGTAACTTTATCCATTTTGTCCGCGAAGACCGCGAAGGGAATCATGGGTATAAAAGGAGCAACGCTTTCAGGGGAAGGCCGGCATAAAGAGCCACTCCACATTCACCATCGTCATTTCACGATCCCGCGCCTTCATCGAGCGTTGAACATGCCGCCATGATAATTTACTCCATGTGTAGGCTGCGGACGCGATTTAGATGTGGATGGCCTTCCCCTGTGACGTGGTCTCCCACGTTTACACGCCTCTTTTCTTGGTACCAGAGTTACGCTAACGCGCAGGCGATCGACTTCCCTTGCTTAAATCTTTGTCGTAACTTTTCTCTTGTAACTCCCACGGTTCAATGAACGTTGACCTGATCGGAATGGACGGAGGAAATCGATCGCTCGTAAGATCTGCTTGCCATCTGTTACTGTTCGGTGATAGTTTTCACCAAATTCTCCTCAAACCCTTCCAGTGCGATGGGCTTCAATTGATCAAACAAGTACGACTTCGCTGCACTTCGAGCGAATGCTCGAAGGCACGGATGACGAATTACGTCTGCATTATCAAGTTTCCCCCCTTCATGAAGGCGTCGTCATACAAGAACAGGAAACGACCCTGCCACATTCAACCACTTTTTTGTCGGTTTGAAAGGGGTCAAAGATTTGCGGCGCCACCCTGCATTTGCGTGCGAGTAATTGAAAACACCAGCACGCCAAAGAAAGGGAGACACGGGCACCAACACAGTCTGCCGTGTGTCATGTCACTATCGATCGAAAGTTTTCTTTTTATACACATTCTATTTTTTAACCTGCTTTGCGGCAGTGCACCATGGCAGGCAAATGGAACATCAAACCAACATGCGAGTATGTTTTTCCCGAACGTGGTGGTAGAGTGTCGCATTGAAGTACCAGACGATTACGTCAGCGATAGTCTGCCGCTGCCTTTAAAGGCCAAAGCGGCTCCAGTTTGATTTACAGCGTTGGTGGCGTTGGTGACCTCATCCGATTCTCCTCTACCTACAGTAGAGTTTGCAGTTCTCGATGTATTTCTCTTTCCCTTTTTTGCACTCGTTTCCAGTGGGCGTTCAGTGTTGAGACAACATATCCAGCTCATGCACCAAATCGGAATATGGAGTGTTTTGGATTTTTTTCAGACTTTTAAACAGCAGGCGGAGGACCTGTTCGGATCTGAAACACATGGTGAAAAAATGAAATTTGAATGAAATGACTACTAGGGACATCAGGCATTTCTTGTTTTGCTTGTTTTAATAATGCTTCCGGCTTTATTACGCGAACAAATAAGTTAAATTAAAATGCACATCAACTGCTTCTGGGAATTTTGAATTTGTGCTTCAAAATGGAGAAAACCGGCATTTCGTCATCGGGTCGCGACTTCCGGGGGGGGACTCGTGGGCGGAAACTCTCTAGTATTCCTCCGCACCTTCGCCCTCGCCCTCGCCCGAATCCATGCCGACTTCCTCGTAGTCCTTCTCCAGGGCGGCCAAATCCTCGCGGGCCTCGGAGAACTCGCCCTCCTCCATGCCCTCGCCGACGTACCAGTGCACGAAGGCGCGCTTGGCGTACATCAGGTCGAACTTGTGGTCCAGCCGGGCCCAGGCCTCCGCGATGGCGGTCGTGTTGGACAGCATGCACACGGCACGCTGCACCTTGGCCAGGTCGCCGCCGGGAACGACGGTCGGCGGCTGGTAGTTGATGCCGACCTTGAACCCGGTCGGGCACCAGTCGACGAACTGGATCGTGCGCTTGGTCTTGATGGTGGCGATGGCCGCGTTCACGTCCTTGGGCACCACGTCGCCGCGGTACAGCATGCAGCAGGCCATGTACTTGCCGTGGCGCGGGTCACACTTGACCATCTGGTTCGCGGGCTCGAAGCAGGCGTTGGTGATCTCAGCCACCGACAGCTGCTCGTGGTACGCCTTCTCGGCCGAGATGACCGGCGCGTACGTGACGAGCGGGAAGTGGATGCGCGGGTACGGCACCAGATTGGTCTGGAACTCGGTCAGGTCGACGTTGAGCGCACCGTCGAAGCGGAGCGAGGCCGTGATCGACGACACGATCTGCCCGATCAGCCGGTTCAGATTGGTGTACGTTGGCCGCTCGATGTCCAGGTTGCGCCGGCAGATGTCGTAGATTGCCTCGTTGTCGACCATGAACGCGCAGTCCGAGTGCTCGAGCGTGGTGTGCGTGGTCAGGATGGAGTTGTACGGCTCGACCACCGCCGTCGACACCTGCGGCGCCGGGTAGATCGCGAACTCCAGCTTCGACTTCTTGCCGTAGTCGACCGAGAGGCGCTCCATCAGCAGCGAGGTGAAGCCGGAACCGGTGCCGCCGCCGAACGAGTGGAAGATCAGGAAGCCCTGCAGGCCGGTGCACTGGTCGGCCAGCTTCCGGATGCGGTCCAGCACCAGGTCGACGATCTCCTTGCCGATGGTGTAGTGGCCGCGGGCGTAGTTGTTCGCCGCGTCCTCCTTGCCGGTGATCAGCTGCTCCGGGTGGAACAGCTGGCGGTAGGTGCCGGTGCGCACCTCGTCCACCACCGTCGGCTCCAGGTCGACGAACACCGCGCGCGGCACGTGCTTGCCGGCGCCCGTCTCCGAGAAGAAGGTGTTGAACGAGTCGTCACCGCCGCCGATGGTCTTGTCCGAGGGCATCTGGCCGTCCGGTTGGATGCCATGCTCCAGGCAGTAAAGCTCCCAGCAGGCGTTGCCGATCTGGACTCCGGCCTGTCCGACGTGTACGGAAATGCACTCACGCTGCGGGCGAGAAGAAATCGGGAGAAAACGATGAAGCGCAGCTATGTTGAAAATGAACAGTGGGCAATGAACTTCCTTATACTCAAATACTAACGCCGAACGAATCGGAGCGGCACGGAAAGCAATCTGAAGACACTGTCGGAGAAAGGCCATGTAAAAGGGGGGAAATGCCGAGAGCAAAAAGAAACTGAAAAGTAACTGTACTTTCTCCGACAAAGCTACTCGGAATGATTTCAACCCAGGAAATGCGGCGATGGGTGTCGGGGGAACTTCGATCGTCCGGAAAAGTGACACGACAATGGAACACACATTTTCTCTTCCCAGGCCTGGGTGTGGTTGCTTTCTCTGTGTGAGTTTTTGGATCCCTTTACTTTACCCTATTCTCCCCAAAGATTAGCGAAACCTAGCTGCGAAGCTGGCTTTCATGGCAAAAAAAAAGTAAACTTTCAAATGATTTTTATCTCACATTGAGAATTCAGGCCTCGCCAAAGAAAAAACGGAATCTCTCCTGTGCGAAAAAGCTACGAGGCATCGCACAAAAGAAATCCATAACGGAGCAGGCTTGGAAAGCAGCAAACGTTTTCGACTTGGACGACGATTCGGAGCACGGGAAGAAACTTCTGGAACACATCCTGCTGCCCGACCACTGACACGTTGCAAGATTCACGCCTATCCCTCCGCACCGGGTCCGTCTTAGGGTCGCTGAGAACTTCGCACAGTAGAGTTTTTTTCCAAACTGCGAAAGTTTGCCACTAATTTCACTGCCCGCTGACTCGCCAACACTTACCATGATGAAGATTAGGTTACAGTTGCTGCACGAAATTCACAAAAAACCGAGCAGATGAGGGGATGCTGTTCACTATTGTCGAACGACAACGGGTCCACGTGCTTGGGAGTAGCTTGTTAGGTTGCTTTCCAAACTGAGACTATGCTGCCGACGACCGGTTCGGCCCGCTTTTATAAGGTTTGCCTCCGTCGGCCGGCGCCGGTTGCTGTGGGGGCGACCGGAACAAAAAAGTAAAAAGCAACGGTTTCGTGTGCGCCCGCCATGGTAACGTGCGTCGGCTTCTTCTCGTTCGCCTGCTCGCACAGCTGTTGGTCGTTTCTCCGCGGCTGCGTGGAACGGCGCTTTCTGCTGCAGTCGCATCATCGCGTGTGTGTTTGTGCCGCCCTCCGCGGTAAACCGGTGAGCGAAAATAAGGACAGCATTGAACCGAGACGTACCGCAGACGTGTGGGTTTTCTTACCAGTTATGTTTTCGTTAATCAATGTATCTCATTTATTTTAGATTTTTTCGGTTTTTAAACTCAATTAATCAATTAAAGATGACAAAAAGGATGGATTATGTGACAACAAAACTCGTCATTCTTTTTATCATAAACTCTCGGACTCTCCTTTTCCTTTTTCATTGGGGGGGGGGGGGGGGGGGGGGGGGGGGGGGGGGGGGGGGGG
>JAOEFI010000007.1:3976091-3986913 GCA_034621735.1 Anopheles plumbeus
ATCTCTTATTGCCTAGGATTTCTAATAGATTGTAATTAACTTAAATTAGCTAAATTGGGATGACTAGAACATTAGGTGTTTGAAATGCACAAATTGGGATGACTAGAACATTAGGTGTTTGAAATACAGAAAGGGTATTGTGATAAAATTTCTTTCATTTGTCATGACACCCATTGCCAACCGGTTCAAAATTATTATTTTCTAGCGAATTCAACACCATTAGGCATATTGGCTTCGCAACACTGTAGGTGCATGACGGATCTCTCAATACGCTATTTTCATCGCACTTCAGTCGAGCTTAGGGAGAAAAAAGAAGAAAATGTTTTTGTTTTATTTTCGTTGGCGTTGTTTAGTGTAACACAGTGCAAAGTGGCAAAGCTGGGAGGGAAAGAAAAGGCGAAAAGTTATGCTCCTTAGCCGCGTTCCGTATTCCGCACCAGCCGAGTAAAAATGAATTTGTAAGTAATCGATTACGATGCAAAGCACTTGCCACCCGTGTGCCATGGTTTACCGTGTTACGTCGAGTGTGTGTGCCTGTGTGTATGCTCCGAAATTGTGTTTCGTCCCCGGGGCGGAGGTGCCATTCGCTCGGCGGGAGGTATCCGGTGAACGGATTGCAGCTACGCTGACGCGTTGTCATCGGATTCCGCGGTAATCGAAAGCAAGAAGATTGGACGCGAAATTAATCGTTCTTCCCCCCTTTCCGTCCACACCCTCCCTCCGCCCTTTTCCACTGCGTTTTTTTTTCAGTTTTATCCCAAACGAAGTGAAACGCGAAGGCATTTACCTTCAGCATCAGCTCGGCCCACCGCTGATCCATCAGCAGCATCACCAGCTGCCGCAGCAGGCCCAGCATCAGCTGCTGAACTTTACCCACCCGGGAATGATCGTTAACCTTAAAAAGGAACAGTTCGATCCGTACGAGAAGCTTCCCGATGGTCAGGTGCACAACCAGCAGCACGTACTCCAGCTGCAGCAACAGGCGCAGATGGTAGGACTACAGCAACATCTGTCTGCTCAGATGCAATCACAGCTCGTTGCTGCACAGCAACAGCAACAACAACAGCAACAGCAGCAGCAGCAACATCAGCAGCAACAACAGCAACAGCAGCAGCAACAACAGCAGCAACAGCAACAACAACAGCAGCAGCAACAGCAGCAACAACAGCAATCGCAACAACAGCAGCAGCAGCAGCAACAACAACAAACACCTCAGGCGCAATCCTCGGCGGCGACGGCTGCCCCGACAACCACGACGACAACGACTACAACTACCACCACAAGCACGGGCACGGGTAAAAAGAAAAAGAAAGGCAAAGCCAACCGGAACATTGTCATCCCGCAGCTACCGGAAGGGTTCCTCGTGAAGGTGAAGGAAGAGTACACGGAGAACTACGTGCGCACCGTGACGAAAATCCCCGAAGTATGGTGGAACCAGGTCTGTTCGTGGCTCGCGTTGGTCTTGTTGTTAAGCTCCATTTTTTCCCGTCTCGTTGGCATACGGTTACTCTATTGCAGGAACAGTTCATCCGCACCGTTAAGTCGCCTGGCAAGAAGGAACGGAAGTACCACGACTATAACGCGGTCAGCGAATACCAGTGCGACGTTTGTGGGAAATATTTCAAGGATAAGTACAAGCTGAACTACCACGTGCGTATACACGTGCCGGAACTGTCGCACCGGTGCGACGTCTGTGGAAAGGTGTTTGCACACCAATCTACGCTGCATAATCACAAGCGTATTCACACTGGTAAGTGGGCGGCGGTAGTCATCGAAATACGGACTCACAGACTTTGACGGTGGTTCAATCAAAAAAAGAATTAAGGCCAAATTCGGTTTTGATAAAGATGAGATTTCTTCAAAGCTACTTTGAAGAAACGGTGCTGCTGCTATCTTATGCGATCCGTTTTGATAAGCCCCGAAACACACACATACACACCACTCACCGCATTCTTTCATTGGTGTTGCATTATTGTTGACAAAATATTTGCGACGAATTCGATTCTCCAGAATTTCAAAAAAGACAAAAAGGAAAATGATCCGAGGGAACATTATCCGGGGTTGACTGATTATGCTCCTTTTGTGATTATTAATGTGTGGTGCATACTCTGGTGCAGCGATGATTTGCCAGCAGGTAGTAGATTATTCGTTGGGGCCCAATTCCTTCAATCGCGTGCAATCATACCACCTATCAGTCACATAATCAGTTATTCCTAACATACTTGTTTCGCCTTATGTTCCTCTCCTAGGCGAGCGTGCGTTTAAATGTCTCACCTGTGGCAAGGCGTTCGTACAATCATCAGCTTTGTCGAACCACACCAAAATTCACACCGGCGAGCGACCGCACGAGTGCCTAATCTGTGGCATCAGCTTCATCCAGAAGATCAACCTTATCTACCACATCCGCATTCACAACGGTGAGCGTCCGTATCGGTGCAACATCTGCCAGAAGTCCTTCATCCAGCAGAGCCATATAAAGAACCACATGAAGGTGCACAAGAAGGACAATCCGCTCGATTGCAGCATGTGCGGTAAGAACTACAGCGATCTCAACGATCTGACCGAGCATTACTCGTCGCACCATACGGCCGAGCTGACGTTCCGATGCCCAGCGTGTGGCAAGTCTTTCGCCCAGGCTAACCATCTGAAGATTCACAAGAAGAACTTCTGCAACAGCAAGTCGAACTAGATTGTCACCCAGTGCGACCTCGCATCCCATGCCCCCCTTCTTCCTCCTGTGGTCGTCGCTATCAACAATAGCCCTTCTCCCGCTCCCCTTCGTCTTGCATTTGTGTGTGGCGTTCGACACTTTAAAAGTGCAGAACGCCCCCTCGGCAAGATTTAAGTCTGCCCCGCCTTCATGCCCAATGACCGACGCAAGCAGATCGTATAGTAAAACGAAACCCAGAGCAATTACGATGTGGTATGTTATATTATCTTCAGCTTACCTTACAACGTGTCGTTTATGTTTTAGTTATTAGCACAAAGTTCAAATCTATCGTTACAACGCGGGCAGAAGCGATAAACCAGTAATAGAAATCAAGATGTTATCTCAGCACCCCTTCCCGGAACTCAACTTACCGACCTTTCAACGGTTGTAGAACCGGCGAGAGAGACCGCATACTCCTCATAATTATAATAGTACCTTTATTATTGCTGCTCTCGAATACTGCTGCCACTATCTACTCCAGCGATCATTATGCGTTTTCGTCACAAGCAATTCTCGTATAGGTTCATAATAATGTTTGTAAATCGAACGCAGAGCCAAACAATAGTCCACCCGATTATTTGAGTCATTCGATATTCGACGTTCGATTTTTTGGATTTTGTCATTTCACTAGTTCGCACGAATAACAAAGTTTTTATTGCCGGTTCATTAGATCGGTTTGTACATTCATCAAATCTTCTGACGCTTTCGAAGCAAATTATGCAGAAAACCCATAAAAAAAACCTTACGATGTAAACCAATGTAATTCAAACGTGTTCACTATCACCCTCAAAAAAGAAGCGCGAAAAATGAAAACATATTCGGCGCTTCGAACTATACGACAACCTTCGGCTCGATATCGTCGAATGATTCAAGCAATAGGGTGGATATTGTAGTACTTCATCCGACAAGTTCCGATGGCGCAGGAGTAGTAAAATATTGATTAGAGTGTAGCATTACGATCTTAAAGTCGTTTGCCAAGCCGATGCAGCAGTAACAGGCAGCGCCGTTTTTCGAAAGAGTAACAAACAAGAAAACGTATAGTAGATAATAAACTGTATCGGCTAACGAAACTCTTAAACGTCACGCATGTGGAGCAATTACAAAGTGCAGAAAAAAAGATAAATAAAATCAAATCAATCGTAGAGAGCTGTATGTGAAACAATAGGCGAAGCGAATAACGTATTTTTGATGCAACATCCGAAATCATAATCTCCCGTGCCATTTACGCAGTATGGAAATTTTGTTTGAAATGTAGAACTCAGATAATCGTTGAAGTCAATTGGGGACAGCTATCTTTTGTATACTTTATTACTATTTGATTGTACTATAATATTTCGTATACTAGATTCATTCGATTCTAGGGAGACCGTTGATTGAACACTTTTAAGCTAGTCCGATAAGAGAGAATAATTTACTTGTTCTCTTCCACGTTTCCCGGCTTCGCATGGTTCAATATATTCTTTGAATGTTAAATACATCTCCTATTTGAGTTTTTCTTTACGCCAAAACATTTGCAAAGCAAACACAACACACGAGCCAAAAAGGCGATCCATATACTGCGAAGTCGATTCTCATTTTATCGTTTTATTGAGAATCCCCCAATACCCATGATGATTGAATAGAATAGAAAAAGAACAATGTCATCATGTTCAAAATACAACAAAATATATTAATATTGGTTGCATTGTTATACATGCTTCGTGCCTTGAAATGCCGTTTATGATATCCGTTACTGAAATCATGTTTCGGTAATATTAAATGATGCGCGCAATATCGACAAACATGAAAATAGGTCGTACAAACGAGTACACAAACAGGCGAGTGACTGAGAGATGTGACAATCATGACGTGAAACGTTTAAAGTTCTTGTTTACGAGCGCTGTGGCTAGAAGTAATGAATTCGGTTAAAACTTCCATATCTCCTTCAGCACACCGAATGCTACGATGGCCAATACTAACGTTGAGACCGTGCCAGACTGATTGGCGTTGGCTATGGTGTATGTTTCGAACCTTCTCGCCCAAATGGCAAACGTGAAAAGATTTGAGCGAGGGCCGGTCAGCTGGTAAGTAACAATGTTATGCGGTGTCCTACAAAGGAAGGGAATTTAAGACAAACATTAAAAATTTTATACATTTCAAATCGATAGAACGTAAATTCAACGCTGGCTATACTTACTCATCGCCAGGACTCGGTACTACGTTGTACACTATCTCGGAAACGTCGAACGGCAAGATGCTGGTGTCCACATTGTTCGGTACCACAAATGTTTCTTGGTCGTCGGCGAATTTTGACACAATTTCGATCGAGTTGAAGGTAACCACCTCATCGTAGGATTCGTTTTCACCGAACCTTCTGGCGCATTGGCTGTAGTTGGCGGTCGGACAGGCGAAAATAGCACACTGCGTAATCTGTCCGTCTGCAAACCCATCAAAGGTCCGTCCGCCGTCGTATACAGCTAGTATGTAGCGGTAGTAATTCTGAAAACCAAAACAAAAATCCACCTGTAGTATTTCTCTGGCTGTGCGGATCGAAAACACTCGTACCGTGTTCTGCGCGATTGGCTTGACCGTGTAATTAATTGTGAAATTGCAACAGTGGCTTCCGTAGCATACGCGCTCTTCCAGCCGATCGTTAGATGTCATCGGTAGGAACGTGGTGTAGTAGCTATCGATGTGGTCGCGCTTCAACAACAGCTTCGCCATCTGCGACGGGGTACCCTTCGTTTGTGGAACTTTCGTGATCGTCGCATTCGGGAATTGCACCTTCGGAACCTGGGCGACGTAAAGTTTTCTGCGAAGGAATGGAGGATGGATATAGAAGGGGATCCCGAAGGGGAAAAAGATTTCCTTCAATCGGTTGCCTGTGAGACGCACGTTTGAGGTTCAAAGTGCATAACTGTCGTGATGGGTCCACGTCGGCCCGCGTAAATACCCGTCCCGGTACTTCCGATTTGCGGGAAGCTCGCCCCGGCCGCTAGCAAATTTGCATTGTTTGCGTACGCCCATCCTTGCTGGATCTGGGACGCCGTGAGAAAGGGCAGCTCCGAGAACCACATCGTCGGGAAGATGAAATCGGTGACGCCATCCCGGACCAGGTCGAGGGCCGGCTGATTGAACATCATGTCGAAGCAAATAAAGTGTCCAAAGCGCACGCCGAAGTCGGTGTCGAAGCTGGCGGACTCCGGACTGACGGTCGTGTTGATGCCGGCCTCACCGAAAAGGTTAAACTTCCGGTAGCGTGACACAACCGCTCCCTCTCGGTCGAACACAACGTTGGTGTTGAAGTGGTACAGCCCATCGGGACTGCACGGGCGGGTGTCGAACCGCATCGGGCAGCGGGCTTTCTCGGTCAGATTAATCACCACGTACTTCTTGCGGTTGCGTGCCGCGCAGGAGACGTCCCGAACCACCCGCCCGTACTGGAGATTGTTGCATGGTGCGATTCTGTCATCCGGGTCCGGCACAAACGATGCCGTCGCCTTCTGATTAAGCGTACCTTCGGGAAACGCGATCACATCGGTGGGATCCGCTTCCGCCGAATCGATGATTCCGAGGTACTCCGTTAGTCGGCGAGCGGTGCTGGCTTCGTCCGACTCTTCGTCGATGCGATCGGACCGAAACTCCACCACACCGGCCCAGTAATGCGTATCGTCGGGTTGGGAAATCTAGTAGCACAACAGATGGACAACAAAAAAACACACAATCAAACGACCTTTTCGCTGCAGTTCAGCTTACGTACGAACCCGTCCAATCGATGACGTCGATCCTACTTGTTTGCTCGGTGCGACGAGCAGTAGAAGCAGAATGCAAAATAGGGCCAAATCGGTAGACGCCATGGTACACGGAAATCAGCCTTCACACACCGCTGGAGGAGCAAGCACTGAAGCACTAGTGAAAGCTGCCAGTTCGACCGCTCACTTAACCCACGCCGTCCCTTGCTCGAGTGATAAGACGATAAGACGCTGGATAGAGGGGAGTTGGAGTTGGGAGTGGGAGCAACGAGGAAAAAGTTACACAGTATCAAGCAGGAAAAAATACTATCTGTGGTCTCAGCTTCGCTACAAATATCAATTGCTGTCAATTGCTTGCATAGGAATCGTCCTGAAAGCTGTGTGAACTAATTAGTTCACATGTTTTATCTACTGAAACATGTAATGAATTTTCACAGTTATTCTCTTGCAAACTATGGCCACTCGTGGCAACAATGATCGCGGAAATTAACATGCCGTTGATGATGCTAGCGATTGTCCATAATGTGCCAGACGATTGGCGTGCACTGTCTCTTCTACACTGTGATAAGATTGTTGGTACACAACCGCTGGTTTAATAGTCATGGCGCGATTCGGAACGGTGTCTGTAAAGGTTGAATAAATACATTGTTCGTTTGGATTTGTTTTTCCTGCTTTGCATCCGATGCTTGTTCATCGCTCACTCGTCGCAATTCCTTATCGCAGATTTGAAGATTGGAAGGATGACACCTATCCCACCTCCCCGTGCCCTTAAGTGCAGAAGGGTACATCTCTCACGCGTATACGTTTTCCCCACATCATTAGCATGAGCTACGTTCGTGTTTTCAAGTGCCAATCATCTCTCGTTCATAGTACGAACGAAATAATAAACGACAAAAGCCGTGAGTCTGCAAATGTCTCCAGCACAAAACGTGCAGAGTTTGTGCACTAACCTATCGATTGGGCTTTGAACACCCATTAGATAGGGTTATCTTTTCGTCCATTCGAAACGCACAACTACAACCTGTACCGTTCATTCTTCCGAGATAAGTGAACATTCGCCGACGCCTTGGTTGGGAACAATCCTACGTGATTGTTTTAATCCAGCAACAGCCGAATCGTGCGATCGGTTAATCTTGAAATTGTGTGCCACAGATCCTCGAACGTGATGTTCTGTGTTGGTGAAGCAGTATTAGTGGACAAGTCACAGTTATCAACCGCCGTAGTATTACGTTCGCACATGGTTGCTTAGTTCGTCTTTATAGAACTAATCAGTGTTATACGCTGCTTAGCGGTCACATTAAACGCTATCAAACTGCGTGCACAAACATCAACAAATGGTCAAATATGGAGTTAGAGCCTTCCAGAACCTGAACTCGTCGTTTGTGTAAATACAGTCGAAACTGGATAAATTGTAGCCAGTGTAATTTTTGAGGGTAGGGAGCAGTTTACGGAAAATCCTGGATACGCGACGTCACAAAAATGGGCTTTCCATGGCACGAACGTATGTGCTGCGTCAGGTGGAAAACGGACTGTCGAGAAGTGGATGGAATGGTTTTCCTACTTCCAGTAAAAATTGTTTACGATACAGTGTTTGTACCTTTCGCCCAGTTCATCAAATGTTGGCAGTTTCTGGGGCGTGACTGTAGTTGAGCCGCTTTGTCTCCCCGCTCCCCATCGGCACGTTGTTCCTCGTTCAATCATTCTGCTTGTGGGCATGCGTGCACTCATCGCCCGCCGGCGGCGATCGTGTCCATCAAACGCGCGTTTTCGAAGGCCGTTTATGAGCGCCTTTTTCTTGGCATTGACATTGCCCTACCCTCGTTTGGTGTTATGTTTTTTGGTGCTCGATCTGTTGATTCCATTTGAATGTTTTTTTTTTTTGGTTCGATTTTTGTTTCGCGTCATACTCGTACACTTCCAACTGTTCGGCGGTTCGGAAGAGAATGCTTTTGCAACGAGAACTGCGGCAACGGTACGGCGGTCTGGTCTAGGACGCGAAACGCAACAACACGCGCCGGAAGACGGATCCAAAAAAGGTTTGTTCACCTGTTCCGACCATCGGGTGGACCATCGTCGTTCGCACATTAGCTTTGGCGCTTGAGCTATACGCATAGCATATATGTCCCCTCACTGTCATGCGTCGTCCCACCTGAACAGAGTAGAAAACATTAAAATTTATTTTTTTGCCCCGACATCACCTGCGACGAACAATTTATGTTTGGGTTTCTTCGGGTCCTTCGGGCCTAAATATGAAATGGAAACGGCTGGTTGGATCAAAATTCTACACCGTGTTTCGTTCGAAGATTGTTAGAACGCTTCGGTAATACACTTTTAATTACGAGCGTGAGTTGATACTTCTGATCTTCGAGTGAGCGTGAGACTTCAGCCACCGGTACTTTGTTTCCGTACAGTTTTGTGCGGAATAAACCAATGTTCGCTAACATTAACCATCACCATCAACTAGAGCCTATATAGTCTTGGGAGGTCATTCGAATGAAAAAGAACCCCATCGCAACACAAAAAAAAAACAAGTTAACTGGTACACACCCCATTCCGGCACGAAGCATGATGGAACCGGTGCAATTCGTATTGCCGCAACTTGACAGCATTCTTGACGTTGATCACGAAATGGAGCAAATGGGTGGTAGGAAGCATTGAAAATCTGCTCACAAATAGAAGCGAGAGAAAAAAAAAGAACAATAAACCCCCTCAGTTCCGTGTGGAAATCCTCCAATTGCCCGGGGGGAAAAATGAGCTAAGCCACATTAGGTTCCCGGCAGCCCTATGCGAATGCACGACTGGGCTGCGAACCCTGCTTCGGACAGGCGGCTCCGATAAACGAAGCCATTGGGTTATTGAGAAACAGATTTATATTAGTTAACGGCGAACTTATGATTTCGATACCATTTCTTTGAAATATGTATTATTTATTGAAATCCGAGTGAATGTCAAAAATTGCTTATTGCAAAGTGATAAAAGCCACACAAGTGACACACAGCATCGGTCTTCTATCAAGTGAAGAAATCCTCGGGGAGGGCCTGAAGCTGCACCGAATCGAGAGCCGTTTTTCATACTTTTTAATGTTTTTACCGCTCACATTGTGCCGTGTACGTGGACGCGGAATTACCGATTTCAGCCTTTCCTTTTCCTCGGCGACGTGGAAGAGGTGCGGATATTACCAATTTTGATTTCATGACAAACCTCGACCAAAGAGGAATGAATAAACCACGATATGTTTTAGTTATTGAAGTTGTTTCTTCTTGTTGTTGTGAAACCGAAAAGCGTTACGATCGTTTTCCACCACTTTTTCCGTTCATGATTTTTTTTCGGTATGAACTGTTCGTCGAATACAAACCAACTGTTTTAAATATTTAGTTTACATTCAAGCCTGCCGAATCGGAAGTTGAATTATATCCCTACAAGAGAGCTTGGTAAGGGAATCACTGAAAGCATAGTTTGGTCGAAGTTGCCAGTAAGTCTTAGTCGAGTTTCGTCTTTAGAGATCTCAATGGCGATGCTGGTGAACAATAGCACAGTTTATCGGAAATTCCATGTTGCATCATTCAAAAACTAATACGCCTGGGATTCATACAATCCTGTACGCAAAACAAATGTTCACAATTTCTGATAAGAAATTGTTACAATTTTCATAATTTCTTACGACCCATCCTCAACGATGGTACATAGAGATAGATTTATTACTTAGTTGTTATAGAATACTATAGTTCTGCTACACTTACCTTTCATAATTGAATGTTAAAATGGGTAACTTCTTTCTAGCGAGATTGGCTGCTACCAAGCGAAACTGGCCAATGATCGAGTCATTTCCTTTTGAACCCGTTAAACACCCAGCCATAGATGCAGATTGGGCCTGAACGTGTCGTCGCAAGTCACAGCCAGTGACGCCGTCCTGCTGAGTGGCAAAAAGTGGCAGCAGGCAAGCTAATAGAATAATTACGGTAGGGTTGCCGGTGTTGGGCAAGGCAGTCCGGCGATGCGTGCATGTGCAAAGAACTATTTCAGTGGCAAATTGGGGTGACACCGTTTCGTCGAGAAGCATACCGACATGGGGAAGGTGACGTTGCTAGGCGCGCAGAGGCGAGAACCGGGACGAGCGTAATTGCTGCCCTGCCGAATGCGCGCGACGAGGGCGAGAGGGGTTACGCAACTCATGTATACCTACCCTCCGACCCCTTGCGAGTCCGATGGGTCGCCGAATAATTCACCGGCCCATCGATTGATCCGGCACCATTGTTTCGGGGCTACATTTGTCGATTCGATCTACTCCAACGCCACCGACGAACCGACGACGGGCCGGCCGATCATAATGAGTGCAACATAGTTGCCATTAACTCCTCTCTGTGGATTTGTAAACAGTTGG
>JAOEFI010000007.1:4016695-4028948 GCA_034621735.1 Anopheles plumbeus
CCTTCTTCCTCTGTGAGCGCTTGGGTTCGGAGGGGAATTCAATTTGCTGATTCAACCGGACGAAAAGTTGGCCCTTACCTCACCACGGTTGCGAATTTCCAGCACGCAGAAATCCATCACCCTCGGCTGCTGCCGGCGGACAGGATTGCTACTCCGAAGATACGATTTAAACCATCAATCACGGACGGAAGTGAGGCGTTACGCGATCGTGCCGTTACTCGATCGAACGCCCCTTTTTCCCTTTTATCTCTGCCTATGGTAGCTCAAACGCTACAAACCTTGCACCACCTTGTATAGTCGATAGCGATAACAGCGCCACACTAGGGGGGAAAACACTTTGGAAAAGTTTCTTCCAACGTCTTGGCCGTGCGCCGCGAATAATGGCGGCCAGTGGAACGAGGAAAATCTGGGCATCCGCATGGTGATACCGCCGGCAATTTATGTGGATTTTAATGGCAGACATTTGTTCGGTTGATTGTACGTTTGAATTCCGAAAGAGTTAAGGTAATGGCCACATGATATATGATTTTTTTTTGTCTGGCAGCTGAGATCATAATTTTAATAGTAAAAAAATGTATAATTCATATGTAGTTGGAACGAATCGGGTGTCTGATAAATTTTTGAACGAAGTCTGTACTTGGAAAAAGTTGATGTTCAACTATATTTGCATCGCATTTTCCTGCATCCAACAGTGGAAAACTGAAACCACCTGTTAAGACACACAAACATTAGTGTTGCATTAAAAAAATCTACCTAAATTAGGAAACAAATTCGAGTGCACCGAACTTGAACGGGTGGGAACTGCACATATGACATGGGATTTTCACACCCCCGGGGCTAACTTTTATTGCGCTGCACCGGGCGCAGATCATTGTACCAAAATGCACCACCCTGGGGGCGAACGCACCCCCCGATGGGTGCACTTTGTGAAAACAGTAACAACAGTGGATAGGCCTCGTTTTTCCCGCATTTTATTGTTCACCTTCCCGAATGCCCACCCACAACTCAATCAAACGTTGTGCTGTTTAGCTAAATCAAACAATTACTGTTTGTTTGTGGCCAGCCCAGCAGTAGGGGTGGCGCACGCCTCCTTCGCCGGCATTATGATGCCCTGTTCCGTTTCGTTTCGTTCGCGTGTTGCACTCTTGCCGAAACCGCCATGCGAACGATTGTCCGCATGTGGCCACGCATTAACACGTGCTTTTACACGCGTCCAGTCGATTTGGCGGAGGGCCGGATTGCGTGGGCCACCGATTTGTACAGCCTCGCAGTAGGGCGGCATGTTAACAATGCCGTCTCCGGTGCCGGTTCCGATGCTTGTTGTCGTTGATGCTCGGAACCGTTGCCTGCGCGCGGTTGGCATTATGACATGCGACCGATGCGAGGGCGGCAGAGAGAAAAGCCTGCTCCCAGCACGCATGCCCCCGAACTCGCTGCTGGTTGTTTGCGCAGCGCTTGTCTTCGGCGGTTGCGAACTTGGTTTGTTTTCTATTTGCACTATATGGACCCCCGATGGTGGAACCCCGTGAGAGATTCGGCGTGAAAACGGCCACTGTGACGATGAGAACTGCAGCGTTTGGCACATTGTATGTTTTTCCGCCACGTGCCGGTCAATTGGTCAATATTTGCCTACGTCAGACACACTTCCTTAAGCTGACTTCCGCGAGAAAAGAAAGAGGAAAAGAAATCCAGCTCCCAGGCAAGATGACTGCAGCCTCCTGTTTCAATTTCAGCGAAATTATGTGCAGTAACCTGGAATGGGACGTGATCAAATTACCACTCTCTTTTCCCGTGGCTGACATTTTTCAATCCGGCTTCTTGCACACCCTTGCACCTTACGTCTTTCGCCAGCGAGCTGCAAAATGGTTGGATAATCAAGTGAAATTTCTGGTCGCCGAGCGTTAGTTTATGCTTCCTGTTTTTTTTCGATGGCGTTTTTTTTTTTTTGTTGTTCACGCTGATGCTTGTTTACCAATGGAAAGCATTCGATGGGCTATGATTCAAAACGGGCAGTAGGTGAGGATATGTACGAAGAAACGTTCGCCGAGGAAAATGACGGATTAGGTGACGCGAAGGAGTTCAACAAACGGCACTGTCTGTCGCTTTCGAGAATACTCTAAATCATGGCCGCATCAAATCGTTTACAATCATCAATTGTTCGTCGGGCTTCTCGGGCCAATCCGTCCCCTAACCTCAATGTCCCAACCCGGGGCCCAATTTGGTGGTTGCATTACGCATCGCTTCAATTGACAATTACACTGCAAGCCTTACTTTTCATCGCCTGTTTACACGACCGCGCCGATGCTTCACTTTGCAACATTAATGCAACAAGGCACGACGTGTCTTTGCCTCTGCTCAGCAACCGGCAAACGGACGCCCATTACGCTCTCCGGTGGCTGTCGCAAACTTGTCGATTCGGCACCACCGCCGAAGACAATGTGAGTGCCTAATTGAGGCAATCCCTTCATCCTTCGTTAATTTTCACCCACCAAAATCGACCCGCTGGCGGCGGTGTGCAGCCGGGTTTCGTTATGTGTGGCGCACCGAATGGCCAAATGAGTGCGTGTGGCGAAGATTGCGCAAGATTCGTGGTACCACCACCCGCCCTCCCCCGCAGGGGGGACAGAAAGATCCCCCGCGAAACCATCGGGGACCACTTGGCCACCTACGACGGGCCGACCGGCCGGCCGGGAAGGAAACCTGGGTTAGCTCCGAAACTGCGGTACATCTGCGCTAATGAGTGAGCACATTCCTCCCCAGCCCCAGCCTTCACTCCCCCCCCCCCCTCCCCCCTCCTCAAACGGTTTACAAACGCTAAAAGCGCACTGCGGTCGCGCACTCCAAGAATGTGCCGCATGTCTGGCGAACGCCGGCCTGGTCAACGGTGACCGTTGTGGCAGCGGAAAAGTAATGCCAATGTCAGGCAGGCAGGCATTGGCTCGGGCCCGATCGACGGTTCCCTTACTCGATCGATACCACCACCCACCAAAGTGGGCTTCGCTTGCCCGATCCGTCGAACGGCGATCGTCGTCGCGTGATGTTGATCTTCGCACGATTGAAACGTAAGCTGGCCGCACCATATCGAGCGAGCTGGCGTGTTTATCGAGGCAATTATGGGGAAGATTATGATCGACGCGCCGCCGTCGTCTTCGATCTTCGGTGGCCGGTGATTTATGAAACTTGCTGCGCCGGCGAGCGATGGCCCTCCGGGAGTTGGGATGTCTTAATGACGGCCAGTAGGCACGTCAGAAAACGTGATGAAGATGCGAGCCGACGAAGATTGCGGCTGAGTCATCGAGTTGAGCCATTGAGCTGCCAGCGTAATCGGGAGATTGATGGGAAGTTGCACTTTTCGTGTCCGGTAGTAACATTTAATGTGACAATAAGTGCGATGAACGATTGGAAACATGACAAGCAATCATTTATTCCAATAACAAATCACTATGGAGCAAAAGAATTGTTTTATCAGTACACATTTTTCATTGATAAAATCAAACCACATTTAGATTACTTTTTGAGAATGTTAAATAAATGAAAATACAAAGATATTAAATTTAAATAAATTATCGCCACAAATAATACACAGCATATTTTCGGACAGTATTCAAAAAGCTTCTAAAAAACCAATACGTCATGAATTAAATTAACAAACGCATATGACAAATTTGTCCCTAATTTTCATAGTCTGCAATAACCGCCCGTGTGTGCATTCATCTGCATACGCATACGATTAAACGGCGATCTTACTTATGCTGCATTCAAACCCCTGCCCGTGGGTTAAGGTTATTCCTCTATTATGCTGGCCAAGACATGTAAATTCACCGCTAACCCACAGAAACCGTTCCGAATACGCTACCCTCTCGGTCACCGGTTTTTCAATAGTTTGATTTACGACCATTCACCGTACGCCGAACGGTCCGATCCCACGTGGTGCACTTAGCCCACTTGAACTACTTCTTCGCGCACCGAACCTGTCGGTTTCGGAGACCGCCGACTAGGCCGACCCTTGAAAAACAAAAAAAAAATGGACCTCCACTGCACGGAATTTTATTGACGAATAAAATTAAGCCTCCTTACATCAAACCGTTACTTCAGGGTGTTGATGTTCATGAGCCAGATTTATGTAAAGCACCCGACGGTGGCCTCAGTGCAGTGATGCTGTGCGCGAGTAAATCTTGAAGCGACCGTTTCGTTGCGGGTCCGTGCGTAAATTGGCAACATAGTCCTCGGTACGAACATCCTTGATGGTAGCGATTCGGCCACCCCAGAAGCGAACCTCCCCCCCAGCGGGGAATGTTTCGCACAAGGTCGTGACGAAGGTTTATTTCTTTTCGGTATCGAAAAAGAACAACAAACATCGGCCAAATCCGACAAATGTAGCAGCTACCCCTCGAAGGCGCTTAGCTGCGCAACGTTTTTGGTTGATGGTTGATGGGTTAAACTTTTCCGCGCACCCACCGTTCGCCAACGGCTGCTGGGGTGCTGCTTTGGCGGACACGAAATGCACTCGTCGTGATCTCAAATAAATGGGCCGACGGTGACGATGACCTGCCGTGGTCGATGTGGAACGTAACGTTTTCTCGATTCCTGCCATCGCGAGCAGCATCGATCGGCAGTAGAACGAATGGACCAACCAATAAGCGGTGAATGCCGATTGTAAACTTGATTGCATTCGAAAATGGACAATACGCCGTTTCGTTGTGCAATTGTTTTGCATTAAAATCATGCTCCATTCTACTCGGCCCCAGAAGAAGCCATGTTCCTCCGTTGGCGAAATATGTTGGTCCATCTTTAGAAAAGAAAACTCAATTTTGGCGAAGTAAATCTGCCGTCCACATAGTTGGCCTTCCTCCAAGTTTCCATCATTGAGCAATGAATCAATACAAACTTTAAGTGAGGCGTGCTGCCCTAACGCCAGTGCTCAATTGTGGTATTCAGGCACGGTGTCTACTTGTTGATAGCACCTTTGACCCTCAGTAATCATAATTTGCTCCCCACGGGCAAAGCGAGTTGGCATAGAATTGGCAAGACAGAAAAACAACCAACCCCAGCATTGATCGCCTAGGATGTACATAATATTCACACTTTATTTTAAAATGTACGATCATTACACGGCTTCGACCGCTTCGTGGCGAATAGGTGAACCTCGACTGAAATGACGATTCGGCTGTGCGGGGTGCGCGTGCCTTAATGGCGCAAATTATGGGCTCTGGCATGGGGTCGGCCCGTGGAGAAATACCCACCGATCGTCGATTTGTTCGCTGGCTTAGTAGCGTCATAATACGACACCTGATTCGGTGGCCGGATCACGCCAATCATGGTATCGGAGGTTCTTTGGCAGGACTGCACCGAAACGTCCGTACTTGCCTTCGTCTTCTTCGGCTCAAGAAGAGTTGTTAGAAACGTGCCTGCCGTACCGACCGTACCGTAATCAATGTGTAATGACATGTGATAATTGGATTTAAGGTACCGAGCTGTCCACCGATGCCCCCGGGCCGGTAATTAATAAATGCTACACGTTGCCGGTTCCTGCGGTTGGCTCGATGCCTTTGGCGGTCAGGTTTGCGGGTACTAACACACACACACACACACACACACGTACGGGTTTCTCCGGTGCGCGTAAGTACTGCCCCCGAAACAACAACACCGGCCACCAGAAGTCATCCGTATGTGGACGCCACAGACGCCAAACAACGCTAACGATCGCGGGGCACAGACGTTTTTCCGTTAGCGTTTTGTTAATCTTCTCGTCACCTACAACACGCGCAAGGTTGCGAGCGATTTTGCCAGCTGCGCTGTCGATTATCGTCAGGTCCTAGGGCGCACACGGTGGACCGCATGATGTAAGCCTCTGGCCACTTGCACGCGCGGCATTTGTAACACCCTATGATGGATCGACTGGGGCGATCTAATGGTCCCGCAGATCGATAAAACGTATTGCTGCCATTGCCCAACACCGACGAATTTGGACTAGGAAAGGTGCCAAAAACCACAGTAGGCTTTTGTGTCACGCTTATGTATCTTCCGATCTCCAAATTGTTTACCAAACGTGGCGGCAGTGATTTGTTGCAAAATAAATAATCCAAAAATAAGAAGCTGGTCCCGGGGGGACTCAGAAAAGTACGCAAAATAATTACATTAAATGGTCCAGCGGGAAAACAATCAAGATTAATAGCTTTCGCTTTTTAAGTCAGAAAAGGTTCAGCTTCAGGTATGCAGCCGTATTTCGGGGGCAACACTTTGCCCTGTCGGTAGCTGCTTGTGTTGTTTCCCTACACCGTGACGTTCGCAGGCGCAGTCACTTTTGCTGCCGACTGCTGCTATAATGCTGACCCACCGAAAAGCCCAACCGGATCACCCATTTGCGCTCCAGCGTTCCGCAATCATATTTTCGAATTCGGTTGCGTGAGTGTCCGCCCCGTTTGCGGGCAAATAATACATACGTAATCTAGCTTCCGCCGCGCGTGAAAGGGTTTCGAAACTAAAGGTTCCTTTCCTTGCCTGCCGCCTGCCTGCGCTGGAGCCTTCGGCGACAGCTGGTGGGCCGTTTAGTTCTCTCGTCCGACGACTCAACAATCGATTTGTGACAAACAGGTTGAAGGTTATGTCAGTTCTCCTGCCGGGGAGTGAAAGTAAATCCGGGTGTCGTGCGGATCGAAATAGTAAATGTAACATTCCACTCAGAATCGGCGACCGCTATCCTCTCAAATGCTTTAACTATAGCCTTCTACACCCCCAACTGAGTATATTACCTGCAATATAGAAATAAAAACACTTTATGACTATGTGCCTTATGCGGCGTCACCTGGCGCGAGATCCGACTGACATGAGAAAAGTCTTTGGTCCTGATAGCATCTGGCACGGCATGATCGTGATCAAGATGGCGGCAGAATGAACCGACCACCATTCGTCATTCTGCAATCTCAAGTATCACGAAAGCCGCGCTTTAGCTAATCTGACAGCTAGTGGCGCGATCGTATCTGTTCTACTGCGCTCAATCGATTCCACGGCTAATTGTTTCGATCATTCTTTACCACCAGCTGAGCGTGTTCACGGGAGCATAAGCGTCTCGCTAGGCCCCCTACTAGATGAGAACAAAAAAAAAGCCACTTAATTCAAACTCTTTAGACCATATCCCGCGACACTGTGGGTACGATCGAACCCAAGGTTACCATAGACCATCCTGCACGTTCAATAGCACCAAAAAACTGCGGTCTATTTTGAGGTCGGTAATGGCGGAAAATATGGAAGCGTTCCATTCGAAAAATGTTGTGTCTCGATCCTGAAAAAAAAAACCCCAAATATTGCTTCCTTACGACCTCCAACCGTGAGACTTATATCATAGTGGGTCGTATATCAATTCGTCACATCAATCCATCGACGGAATAACTCTATCAACTAGCAAGCATCAAGTCCCAACCAACAATAACCAAGCGCGGTGCTAGTCCGCTCGACAATACGGAACAGGATAATCGATCTCCCGCCACGGCGGTCCGGTGTCCGGTTCAATGCTTCCAACGGTAGCCGAAACCAATGGGTTTCGTTACGATTTACGAGCCGCAGAAAAACGTAAATTAATTAACGGCAGCGCCTCGGTGCGACAAAATGTGGGAAGAAAAACAACCAAACACCCAACAATATTCCATCTCGGTTCCGCGGAAGCGAACGAATTTCGCTAGAGAGGCGAATAAACGCGGACTTTATTACCCTTCAGCATCAGCATACCGGCAAGGCCGGATTCCATGTGGCCGGTGGGGTTTTGTTCGATCGTAAAACTCATAAACTGTGCCCCGAGTCGGGTCGCTCGGGATCGAGGCGCTAGAACCATTCCCGAGGCGAGTGGAGGTGCCAGGGTATGCAGCTTGTTTGGATCCGCAGACATTGCATAATCTGTTTCCCAGTTGCGATCGCAACTCATGCCACCCCACTTGGGAAGCAGGCGATCACGTTCTCTGCTCGGAATCCATCCCGCAAAAAGCCTTCTCGCGCAGCAAGCATCTCCCGAGTGCTCTGCACTACATAGTGTATATCGCAGAATCCGTGCACGACTACGATGCACTGTGGGATAGTCCGATACAAATAGGCGGGCATTTGTATTAAATATGGCGTACATAGAATACAGCAAGTTAAATCTCTTCTTGGGCCTTTCCAACTCGTAGTACCACTGTCAAAAGATGAATTAGCCTGGGACATGTGATTGTCTTAGTTAACCAATAGACTTTCACCCAGCCTACTGGAACTGGTAGTTCAGACACTTTCATTTTTCGCGAAATGTCCGCACCGACTTCTTCTGTGCGATGGGGAGTGGAAGCTGTCGCAGCGCTCGGCACAGAGTGGCGACTGTATTCCTTCCTAGCCGTAGCAGAATGCCACCGGCGCACGTCGAATGTAGGTTAGACATTAAAAGTGCTGCTGCTGCTGCTGCCACAGCCCCACTTAGTTCCATTCATGAGCCCCAAGAAACTACCTCTGAACGGGTTCCCCCAGATGTGAGGAGACTGATAAAATGTTCTGTTCTCCAGCGGGTGCGCAAAGGGACGACATTTTGCACGAACTGCACTTTTGCGCAGTACCAGGACGAACCGTTAGGTTACGCTGACAGTAGTGCTGCGGCTTCGGTGAGAATTTGCATGCGCACCTACACGGATTGCAGCGTAAGGTCAGCTGGTTACGAAGCTGGTCGAAGCTTCCTGAATTTTTACCACCGCAATGGGTCGTGAGCCACACGATATGATAGAAGCATGGTCAGATCCCACAGAATTTCTTGATCGTACGTTGGACAACGAGCTGATGTCATCTGCGGACCAAAAAAGGGGCTGAAAGGAAAGCTCGCATGCCGGGTATGGTCAAGAACTAATCATAAAACCACAAACTAATCACACTCGTACCTACACACCGACCTCGGCGAGCTGACACCCAGCCGATACATTCCTAGAGCACCTGGTGGAAGGTGGTTTCGAGTAAATAAATATAATGCTCCCAGCCAGCAGACAGTTAGTACCCATGCCCTTCGGCGTGGTACAATCAAGCCGGGCCATTATTTGGTTGTTTGAGTAGCTGTCAATTACTCTCTGCATTAAATTTACTCCGTAGTGATTTGCGAGAATAATGTCAGCAGACGCTTGCCTTTAACAATGGACTCCTGCACGAATGGCAAGAAACGGGCGTGAATCACGCAAGAAGTAGACTTTCAATTCCCTTTCCCAGCGTTGAGGTATAAAGGTTCTGAGAAGGTAGCAGACCGGCCAGTGCAGTAGGTAATAACACTTGGATGGATTGAAGTACCTTCGATTGGCACTGTTAAGACACATTCGGTTTTTTTTTTCCTGTCACTGATTGAATCATTCGGAGTAATTAACTGTCTAAATGATAGTAATATTGGTGATTGTCTCCAGTGCTGTGAGGCCTGTGCTATTAACCTCACGAAACACTACTGTGAGTGGCCTTGCAACGATACAGACATAGGAATTCAAAAAATAATAACAAGTTAGGATAATCATGGAGGAACGAATATTTTCCGATAGAGTAGTTAACGTTTGATTGTTAGGTTAGGAATGGCTGACTAAACGGACTATTAAATGCCCCAATTGATCAACAATAGAGTCCAGAGATTGTGTCGTGCTAGATCAAAATCGCACCATCTTCTATCCACCCGCAAAGGTATTTCCTTCAACAGGAAATTTTCGCAAAGATAAAACCGTTACCACTGACGCAGTGGGCACTAAGAACAACCTAACAACAAACTTATTTCAAGTCAGATCTTAGCTAAAAAACACCGGATAGCGGCGATTACATTTCACAAACGAGTAATTGATAAGAGGGCATACTACAAACGGCGTTGTGAACTGCGTACCGGCGGCATGCTCGTGCGCCCAAAGCTGTCGACATTGAATAAACATGAACTCCTTCAAACACCGGCGCCCTCCGGCACGGGTCTAAATCTAATATAACTCCAGCGCACACACGAACAGGGCGTTCGTTCGCGCAGGTGAATGAGATTATAGCAACGGCAGCAAAAACCAGGCAGTTTGTTTCTTAACCGCGCTGGTGCAGCTTCTCACGTCTCCGCGGCTACCGTGGAGGGGTGGGCGCCACCGGGAGCTGAATTATGAATTTATTTCCATCCTCAATTCCACATACCGAGTGAACGTGCACAAGTGTTTAATCCTACTGGTATCTGAATTATCTAAAAAAAAATAGTTGCAACCTTTTTGCCATCTAACTCACAGCTGTCGGTGAGAATAGACAAGAAACAAACCCCCAAGCAAACAAACGCGTACGTCTGCACAGCTATCGGTGACCTACACGATACGGTTCGTTTGAAACAGATGGGGTGGAGTAAACAGTAAAAAAAACAACAACTGCACAACAACTCACCTTATGACGGTGTTCTGAATGTGCACAATGAACCGATGCTAACAATCAGCTTCATTTTCTCATATATGTGTACGACAGGGTTGCGCGCGTACCCTACTATTCTTGGCATCAAGCATGCCATGGCGGCTACATGTCATTATCAGCATGCTACTTTTTCTTTCGATATCGCATGTTGCTCTTCTTTTACTAGGCTACTGAAAGTTAGTACTAATAGCTCAATATGTTCTCTCCGCCGTGATCCGTAGCTCAGTCGGTATAGTCTTCGACTACTAACATGAGCGACACGAGTTCAATTCTCCGGCTAGCACCGGGCATAGAAAAAGATCATAGCACCATTTAGTATCACCGCAAAATCGAAAAAAGAAATAAAATAAAATAAATGTTACCTTTTGCTTCCCAGATGATGCTGTTTGTAGTAGCATCGGCTGTGTTGGCCCTTTGCCAGGTGGATGCAGTGAACGTCGCTACCTCGTACAGCGTGGTCCACCACGATCAGCTGGCCGCTCAGCCACGTCTGCTCCAAAAATCTTCACACAGCTACGCCCCAGCCGCTCATGTGAGCCATTCCTACAGCCATGCCGGGGCACACTTTGCGTAAGTATTCCCCCGATGGTGGTCTAAGGTTCTAAGGGTGCTTTTTGTACTCACCTCCCTGCGTTTTATCTTGGGCTTTAATCTCCAGTCCGTTGGTCAGCAAGGCACGCTACACCGTGCCGTTCCTGAGTGCTCTCCAGGCTCAACCGCAGTGCCCGGCTCCGCCAAGCTGCGTCAAGTCACGTTACCGTACCCTCGACGGATCGTGCAACAACCTGCAGAACCCGACCTGGGGCACCCCGAATCGCCGCTACGGCCGTCTGCTGACTCCGAAGTACGGCGATGGTGTCTCGCTGCCGACCGTTTCCGTCACCGGCCAGGAGCTGCCCAATTCACGCGTGGTGTCGCTCGTTGCCTTCGGCGAACAGGACATTCCCGATCCGGAGTACACGCTCGGCAACATGCAGTGGGGCCAGATTATGACGCACGACATGAGCATGCAGGCCGGTGGAACTCAGTCGAGTAAGTGGAATCCCGGAAAGCGCCCCAGCAAAGGATGATCTTTAATACCGTTTACTTCTTCTCCCTCAACAGAGAAACACCCGACCAGATGTTGTACCGACGATGGTAAGCTGATCGGTAAGGAGCGCGCCCCAAGCAGCTGCTACCCGATCCTGGTTCCGGAGCACGATCCAGCTCACTCGCAGACTGCGACCGAGTGTATCAACTTCGTCCGCACGATGACCGACCGCGAGGATCAGTGCACCCCGACTCACCCGAGCCAGCCAGCCGAACAGCTGACGACGGTCACAGCGTACCTGGACCTCTCGCTCGTGTACGGCAACTCCGACCAGCAGTCCGCTGGCCTGCGCGCCTTCACCGGCGGACGCATGGCCGTAGTCGAGCGCGACGGATACGAGTGGCCACCGAACAACCCGAACGCGACCACCGAGTGCGAGCAGGGTGCGCGCGACGAAGTGTGCTACCTGGCCGGCGACTCCCGCGTCAACCAGAACCCGGGTCTGACGATCATGCAGATCATGCTGCTGCGCGAACACAACCGCATCGCCGATCAGCTGCAGAAGTACAACCCGCACTGGGACGATGAGCTGCTGTTCCAGGAGGCCCGCCGGGTCAACGTGGCCCAGTACCAGCACATCAACTACTACGAGTGGCTGCCGATCTTCCTCGGCTGGGAGAACATGGTCAAGAACCGCCTGATCTACCGCGTCAAGGGTGGCGAGTACATCAACGACTACGACCCGAGCCAGGATCCCTCGGTGCTGAACTCGCACGCCACCGCCGCCTTCCGTTATTTCCACTCGCAGATTGAAGGACGTCT
>JAOEFI010000007.1:4031886-4044470 GCA_034621735.1 Anopheles plumbeus
TCCCAAGGGTGGGATATAATGAAGAACAGGCGGCAGTTGAAGGAAAATTAATTGAAGGACAACCCTGGGCAAACAGGATTTGGCCTATATGTCTCTTTTTTCACTTTGGACTGGCAATGTCTTGTCAGATTGATTAATATTGTACAATAAACAAACAAACTAAGAAATATTATATGTGTTATTATTATGTTTTAATTAAAAGGTTTCCCCATCGGTTTTTTTGAAAGGTTGACGGTTTTCTTGATCTTTTGGAGTTTTGCTAATAAAAAAAGTTTTGCACTGTGCATGCGACTATATTTGATGTAAGTCTTCTACGATTGTTCATAGTAGTTGCGAAAAACACAAACTGTTATAATTGTATTATAATTAAATCGATTACTAACTAACCAAATAAATAAACACATAAATACATTTTGGAAACATCGTGCCTTTCAAGAAATTAATAAATGATTTAATAAACTATCCCTTTACTATTGTGTTTTTCGTCTGAACGAGTTAATTTTATCCAATGGCCTCCAACTGATTTCTTGCTGTTTTCTCGCGAACCTCGCCAACGAACGAATATGTGTAGAACAAACATACAGTAATCTGAAGGAGAGAGAATGGCTCGCGCCAGAATGCTGTGAAAACCGGAGGTTCGCTACGGAGATTACTGCGCGAAATGTCAAGGTTCGCTAGCTATTGTTTCGAGGGCAGCGCAACATTTGTTTACTTTGGTGTCCATACTGTCTTTTCCAACGCCTAGTGTGCCCAGTTACCAAGACGACAACAAATCTGGGCAGGGATTAATCTAATTTGAAACAGTATTTATCATGGAGTTTTTAATCGGTTTAGCGATAAGTACTTCTTCCTGGGGGCTTCACTTACCTTTACCTGGTCACCTTTCCTGGGGGTTTCTCTATCGTTTCTTTACCGACTTGCAAAAAACAGGGATAACCTTAATTATCACTCGAGTGATTGCTGATTGACCGCTGTTGCAAACAGTATGCTAAATGCCAAATTTGCTTTCCTCGGCCGGCATGCACGCAATATATGCAGCGCAATGCAACGACGCCGGTTGGACGGATGCTGTGGCGTAAGGATTATGGCGAATGGAGTAACCTTCCTTGAAACGGGTTGGGTTAATATGGCTTATTTTTACCTTTCCTTCCCTGGGAACACCCGGTGCCCCGGTTGCCGCAATGACCTCCGCATCGCCTTGCACCGTTTCCGACTCCTATCCTGCCTTCCAGAGCTAGCCCTCACTCGCTCTCGCAGCCGGCGGGGCCCGTTCGGTTCGAAAGTTTCGTTCCCTCTCGGCCCGCGCACTGCACACGGCCTATACTTTCGTATGACGTTTAATTGGCCGACGGACACGATGGATCGCTTTCTGTTATAGTTGTCCTTATTCGATTTTTTATTCACCTTGCAACGAACTCTGCTTTTCGTGTTGCGTTTTTTGAAGGGGAGCGCTACAGCAGAGTGCAGTTGCCGGTGCTGTTGCTGGATCAGCTACTCGTACAGTGGCGTGGCTAGTTTTGTTTTTATATTCGTTACGTACCTTTTCATCCGTTATCGTGCGCGAATTCGTCCTCGCCGTGTTCGCTGCTTCTCGCTTCCCGGTACGCGTCGCGCGTATAAATATTCGCGCGGCGGAACGAAACTCTATCATTGATCACCCAGCGTCTTGAGTAGCAACACCTTCTTCAATCATCTCAAACCGATACCATCCGGCATAATGGCATTCAAGGTAAGTCCGTGGGGGATCCGGTGATCCAGGAGTGAGCCAAAGCTTAACCCCGGGTGCCGTTCGTCCTTCCATTGCAGTTCGTCGTCTTCCTGGCCTCGCTGGCCGTCGCTAGCGCTGGATACCTGGAGGCTGGCCATGCCGTCCAGTACGCCGCCCCGGTCGCTCACTACTCACCGGCTTCGTCGGTGAGCTACAGCAGCATCTCGCAGGCTGGCCCGGCCAAGCTGGCCTACGCCGCCGCCCCGGTGGCCAAGACCATCTCGTACGCCGCCCCGCAGGTGTACGCCGCCCCGGTGACCAAGACCCTCTACTCCAGCCCGGCCGTCGGTGCCACGCACGAGAGCACGATCCGTTCCCACGATGCCACCGTCTCGCACTACTCCAAGGCCGTCGATACTCCTTACTCGAGCGTCCGCAAGTCGGACACCCGCATCACCAACGAGCTGCCCAAGCTGGCCTACGCACAGCCCCTGCTGGCCAAGCAGGTTGCCTATGCTGCCCCGGCCCTCCACACCAGCTATGCTGCTCCAGCTGTCCACCATAGCTACGCTGCCCCGGCTGTCCACGCCACGTACGCTGCCCCGGCTGTCCATGCCACGTACGCTGCTCCGGCTGTCCACCATGCCTATGCTGCCCCGGCCGTCGCCACGTACGCCCATGCTGCCCCGGCTGTCCACACCTCCACCAAGACGCTGACCTACTCGCCGGCCGTCCAGGTTGCCCACACCACCTACGAGGACGCCCATGCCCATTATGCCTGGTAAAAAACGGTTCCGCGAAGATGATACAATGGTCCTATATCCTGATCCTATTTATTGATTTGTTGTTACAACCTGTTTCACTGTTTGGTAGTTAACATGCATCGCAAAAACGTTTTATTACCGCTTTGCGATGTCGAAAATATACAACGTCATGAAAAAAAACCTTCCTAGTTTCGTTTTCCTGTGTTAGGGTTACCAATTTCACTGATCTGTCTAACAGGGTGCGACCGTTTCAATTTAATTCCATTCGGAAAATGTAACCGATTTTGCTAACGTCTACTCCACTTTCTTCCAATCGAACGGTGGTGAAAAAGAAAGGATTCCTTCCAAAAGAGTTACATACATTTGTGGGGACATTTGCGAACCCCCAATAGAAAAGAAAACGTCGCGGTACACACAATTTTGGATCAAAAACAGCTCCATATTGCTTCATTGCATACAAAATGTCAGTTTTTGAATTGAGTTAGTTCAGTCAATTTGAATCGTAAATTTTTCATACTTTCACTAAAATGCGTGGAATGCATTGGCCTTTCGAACGCACATAGGTTTAATTGTCCAAAATTTTGTTTCCGAATGTTATTAACAATTTTCTCATATCGTCATCAAACGCGCTACTTCTACCGAGATGGTGGGGCACATCGGGGGCACAAATTCAAAAACAAAAAAAACATACGATTGAAGACAATGAATGTTTTGACCAAACACTGAAAACAGATTGAAGAAATCTTCCAAATTGCCCACACAGTGCTCCTTCATTTTGGACCAGTCAATTTGACTGGTCGCGGTCACAGCCATGTCTTTTGCTTGGGCAATTAATAGTATTGATTACAACAAAGTTAAAGTTAGCTCTATAACCCATTTCCACCATTAAGTTTGTTCTGTCTTGTGAACAGGACATCAGAGTTCGCAACACAATTTCGCGGGAAACATGTCGACTGCCGACATAACATAACAGCGCCATCTGTTGTTGGGACCCGTAACCCATTCTGAAATTAACTATTCTCATGTTGAGGAGAGAGCGACGGCGACCTTCTCACTATGGCGAGAAGGTGAGATGGTTTTCAATTTTATCTCGTGGTAAAATTTTCTCACTATGGCGAGCAGAATGGCTTTAAGAGGGTGTACGACATGCAGAGCAGTGCAGCAGTGTGTGTATTTTGGCTGTTTGTCGTGCAGTAGTGTACGTGGTGGTGGAGGATGGATTTTGCGGGATTTTAAAAAGCTTCCATTAGTGTTCCAACCGGTGGCCCGTCAACAAGTCACGATGTGCAGCGTGCGGTAGCGTCGCTGTCGGACAGCAACGGCGCGGGGTAATTGTTGTGATGCTTTCATCGTCACGGACCACGCATGATGATCCGAGTGCGTGTGTAAAAATAAACCCGCTCCGTGCGGCATTGAGGATGCTCTGCGGACAAAAGATGTGACGGCGTGAACACGGTTGAAATGCTGCTGGCTATGCTGCTGGAGGAGAGATGCTACTGTTGCTGCTGCCGATGAATCTGATCTCCCAGCATGTGCACCGCCTTATTGTGTCTTCGTGCGACTTTGCGCGATCTTCCCTCAGCAGCACCCGTGGACTGCAAAGTGCAATAAAGGAGTAGTGTACCCGCACCACTGCCATTAGAGTGTATGTTCGATGTTGTCCGCGTTTGAACTAGTTTTATCACCGTTTGTCCGTGTTCCGTGTAAATCGCCGCCGTATAGTATAATGTGGGCCGCTTTAGTGAATTTTTAGCACAAAATTAAAATGGTGACTCGCACGTAGCTAGTCGTGTAGCTAATTTCTTCATTTCTGTGTGTCCGAAAGTGTCGTTCTTTGTGTATTCGTTTTGCGTGTGTTTTGTGTGTCAGAGGTACGTTACGTATTAGCCAAATTAGCGAAACCGAATCGTAATCGAACCATTTCGTAAAACCCCAACTGCGGCGCAACAATCAGCCCCGGAAGAGCCCATTTCCACACTACGCATTTTCCGTCGAAGTAATCCTGCCTGCCTGCCTGCCTAGCAAGGTAAGTGTTACACTCTAACCGTGAACCCTATATAGTTTCTAAAATGCATCCAATGCACCAGGTTTGCCCGTGAACTCTATCTGCGCTTCCTGTGCACGGTGCACTCGAGCATTTATAAGCATTTGTTGTGGTGTGAGTCTTCCGAGCCGAAAAAAAAGAAAAGAAAAACAACGAACAAAAACCCACAACGCATCGAAATGTACGAGGAGGGAAACCGTTCCGTACAACGCAAGTGCAGCAGACAAAGAAAAGAAGCAACATTCTTGCACACCCTTCCCCGCCCCGCTGTTGGCGTCCGTCCTCGCCTAGAGAAGTGCTGCAAGTTTCCTATTTCCCTACCGTTTTCCGCTACTGATTGTAATTTATTTCTGTTCAGGTTTCTGCCGAGGGCAGAAGATACCCCCGACACGCGTGAACCTTATTTATGCGCACACAGCGAGGGTGCTGCTGATGGATGGCAGATGGTGGCGTGTGTGCGGGTCCGGTTGCTTGTTAGCTGCATGATGCATGTGCGGTGCACCGTGGAGTGCATCTCGTGCGCGAAGACGCAGCCAAAAGAAGCAACAGTCGAAACCCGATCGTACGCAGGAGGGAGAGAGAAAAAAGGACGCCAAAAAGAAACGCAAGGAAAACACTCGAAACAGCCAGATGCATACGAGTAGCCGCGTTGTTAATGCTACATCAAATGGATGTTTTTATTCCCTGGTTATGATTTTGTAGCTCCCTCGTACTCCACTTGTCTGGTCGAGTGTGTGGAAGGCGTTTGAACCGAAAATAGCGTCCCAACGCTGGTCGGCTATTTGGTAATGTTGATAGCCACGCGTTGTTGATAGTCAGGAAGAAGAAAGAAAACGTACAGCTGCGCACATTGCGAGGCGTTGCCCATGACAACGACGCTGCACACAACGACGACGAGAGGGCGACGCGTCCACTATAAACGCACACACACACACACACACACGGGTCGATTGGAAGTTTGCGTTGTGTGCGTCCGGAGGAGCGTCGGTTACACACCACGCGGCGTGTTAGTGCACGTGAGTCGAGCGTCCCTCGGTCGAGAGATACGCGGTGGCGGGGTTTTGTAAATGGCAGTTCTAAACTGCAACTTCTTAACCTTGACTTGCCGTAGCATATGCTGCTATATGGTTCCGTGTTGCCCATGAACGGAAGGGCCGATATAGTAATGGGCGAACCGAAACGGGAAACGATGCACTCTGCGGTGAGGATATGATGAGGACGATGATATGCTGCGGGTGCACAGTTTTTAGCGAGACGAATCCGTACACCCTTGAACAGACCGGGCCCGCGATCCCGTCCATGCCTGCCTCCTCTTGCTACCTGGCTCTCTCGACGTACTGATTACCATCCCGCCGTCCATGACCAACCGGAAGGACACTCTGGGTACAAAGAAAGCGGAGTTTCCGCAGGACGAAGCGGGTTTAGGATTCGTTGAACCTTTTTCCCTTGTGTTGTTGTTGCCGATCCTAGTCGCCAGTTTTTCGTCCTTTTTCTTTGTTGCATTTCTCCTTATATACACACACAGCCCAGCGGTGCGATCGGACTTGTCACACACTGACGAAAGACATCCTTAGTTGACCCACGATGGTACAAGGCCATTGCAAAAACAAAGTGTATCGCAAGGATCCAGTTCCGGGGGTGCTACAAACTTTATTATTTACTGAAAGATTCCCAGCCCCGCTGAAAGAAAGCCACTTTGCAGTGCTGATCCTGAAAACACGTATAGTGGCAATTAAACCAGTTCCGCATCCGTCCTCTGCATGGGGCATATTTACATTTTACGACCCTATTCCACCGTTCCGATACCATTACTAATTGCATGGTGTTTATGTCTAGAAAGCAGTTTATTGGTGAAATAAAGTATGAAGCATGCAGGACGAGACGAGAATGTGATTGTTTGACGATATGCTTTCAACTTATAATCAATTATGATTTATGGATGTTCATAATGCTTTTCCAAAGTGATTTGCCATTGTTGGCGGTTCTTGATTTTTTAGACCTTGAAGAAGCTATCGAACGACAAAGAAGCTGAATTCATTATTCGAACTGGAGTAAATCCTTGGAGGTGTAGAGAAAAAGGAGAGTATGGTTTCCAGTAAACAATGGATTTTCAAAACATGCTGTTTAAAAGAATTGTGGAATTAAAAAAAATATTTTTGAATAATTGATTTTTCGAATGTTTTAATCTTTCGAATTTAAACTTTCGAAATCAAGTGCGGAAAGCCATGTACTTCCGCAATTTTTAAAAAAATTGGCCACTACCGTTTGTTAACTATTCACTGTTTTTTATTGCGTCAGTTTCTCCGTCTCCCTTTTCCCTTGCCCATGCAACCCTTGTCAAAGCCACCACGCCAGAGAAATGGGATTCAGGTTGAACTATTAAACTTAACCGGCTGAAGGATGGATGGCTGATGTTATGAGGGTCATTTGTTAGAACCTCTATTGCACCTGCGGGTGTCGCACTGAAAATGTTGGATGGAATCGGATATTTTTATCTCCGTCCTTGGTCCATGTCCATGACAACTAACAGAAGCTGTATAGGGGTTTTTTTTAGAACAGAGAAGAAGAAAACCTTACCAATAAACATAAAATAATTTTAACTGGCACCTGCAGTAAGCTTGAGTCGTTTGCCCAACTATCAAACTAAATTCCACGAACCAGTCCGAATAGAAAAGTGTGTAGGAATTACAAACTTCTATCCTATTTTCGCTGGGACTTAGCACTTCCAATAGAATTAGAATTGTATAAAGTTTATAGGAGTCTAACTGTTTGTTACGTTCGAGTCAAATTTGGGAACTTTGAATGATCGACATATCTGCAACTAGGACTTACTACTAAGCTTTTTTTTTTGGAATGGAAGAAGAGGCAACATTTCCTGAATCCAATTAATCGAATTAGGAATGATTTGAATTTAGCGCTCGTCGTCATGTTTCTTGGATCAGCCTTTCATCATTACATTTCAATTAAATCTGTTCTCCACAAACAATATTGAACAGTAGTGACTGCGTTATGCAAATGCTCCACTACCGGCCGGACGCATCGGGCGTGACAAATGGACGTTGGGCAAACATTTACCCACGGTGCAGCTGTCTTGTGTGTTAAACGAACAAACATGCTTTTCCAACCGTGTAGCTAATTTAGCGCCATCAGGCTACCCGCCATGCGGTGGGAGTAGTGGGGTACCCCCACCACCCGGTCGTTAACACCATTCATTCGCACGTCACCCTTAAGTTGTTTGCACCGAAAAAAAAAACAAAAATCCCCTCATCATATTAGCGACCTACCCCAACAGTTTACACAGTGGGGGTTTTCTTACCTAGTTTGCAACTAATCTACCCAATAAAAAAAGAGAAGAAGATCCGCGAAAAACATACCACCACCGTGTGTGTCGTCGGGTGGAAAAATTCACCCAGCCGTGAAGGCAATGACCTTCCGCGTCTGGAGCCGCAGACGAAATGCATTCATCGTCTCCCGCGCGCGCCAAGACCCGCAATCCATTGTTCCGTCAGTGTTTGTGTGTGTGTGTGTGTGTTTGTTCGTTTGTTGTTTGGCGGAATGCAAAAAGCTGCCCTCCAACCGTGCCACGTCCAGATTTGGTAAACTCTCGAGGAGAGAGCCGCGGAAGGCACGGAAAAGTCACGGCATCGCTGTCCACTCGCCCCAACCCTGTTTCCGGGGGGTGTGACGGGAAGATGGTGAAGAGTCTTGACAAAGTCGTGGCCATATGTAGGAGCAACATTAGCTCACCACCACCACCACCACCACCACCACCATCTTCTCCAAGGCAAACAATATACCCGGATGATCGATCGTGTTACTGACCTGCGACAACAGCAGACTCTCAACCTCATGGCCGAAATGGGAAGCATTTTGACAAAAACAAAAAAAAATTGGAAAGTCTGTTCCACACTACTGTGTAGTAGCCACGTTTTGGAATAGGTTAACAACCGACACAGTTCCCGGTACGCTTCCTGGCTTGCGCAGTGGGGAAAAACTCCGATACACCACCTCCGAAAGCGCGCTTAGTTTTGGGGTTTTTCCTTTTTGGTTTTGATTGGCTCACAAACTTTCCACGAGTTTCCCACAATGGGGAGCACCGCGGTGTTGCAGGGACCGGTGCGTCACCTCGCGGGACGCGGATATATGCACTCTGGCCGGCTGCGATAGAGTGGTGGTATTCGTAACACTTTCCTTTGTCTGGCGCAGCGTGCGAATAAATGCATATGCTGGCTGGGTGGTACTTCGTTTGCTTGTTGTATGTAGACCAGTGTTGGCGAACCTATATGACCCACGGTCCTTCGGTTGTGATAAATTTTATTTTCAACTAAAGGGCAATAAATTCCACAACATGAAAATGTATGAGAATGGACACACGTATTGCTCTTTGGAAACTGTGTACTAAATCGAGGTCCTCCGGCTCAAGATGGTCCCCTGTATGACGACAAACTCTGCCCACACATCGGATGGGGTCTGCCATCACTGCGCTGTAGACTATCTCTCTCTCTCTCTCTCTCGTAAAGAAGAAGGGGAGATGTGTTTGGGTGACTCTTTTTTGTTGTTGGATATTCCCGCGGATTCTCACATGATTGGAACCGTCTGGCGTGCGGTTAAGTGCCACCGGTTGGTTGATCCTACAGTTGTGGGAAAAGTATGCGCAACCGTTGTCGGAAAGTCCTTATTCATCCATGAACAGGATACGGACCGATATCAACTCCTGTGAATGGAAACACACGATTAATTGTGGACACAGTTTTTTTAAAAAGTTCCCTAAATGTTATTGAAGAAATTTGATTCTTCTTTCAAATGGTTCAATTCATCGTAGAAAGGGATTACCAAAGAATTTGTCTATCGAGAAATATGAGGAACTATTTGCTCTTCTTCTGGCAACGAGTTTGGCCGTCTGCGATACGCTTCATTTTCTCACGCATAGCGTAACAATGGAAATGGGCAGGACGGGTGGCATTCTCTCGGAGGGCAGGTCCTGCAGGTCGTCGCCGCGCTCTGTGATGATCGGCAAGCAAACAAGTGGAAGGAAATAAAAACCAGAAAAAAAAGGAAAGTAGTCGTCGTAAACCGAGATTGATTCTCCTCTTTGCGCAAGTCGGTTGTCCTTGACAGTGGAAAATATCTGTGCCGTCGGAGTTCATTCGCTTATAGCTTCGTCGACGACGATGTTCGACGGTGGAAAAAAAAGGGTCGGTGGAACAGGGAACAAAGTGACCAAAGTAGTAGTAGAAGAGAGTAGTCTGGCGACTCTGGTTTAAAAAAAAAACAAAAGAGGTTCAACATTCGAACATAAGGAAATGCAACTGCCAGCAGTTTGTTCCCGCTGGTATTAGTCTGGCCGGTGTCGTGGGGCGTCTCCACCTTTTTTTTTTTTGGCTTGACGCGATGAAGGGACGTGCCATGTTGGCCCTAGGGGGATCCGGAGGAACGATTGGACTGATGATTGTTGCAGTTTGTTCACCTCAGGAGCGAAAACCCGGATACGGCGAATGTTGGATATCCGAAATCTTGTCCATATACAGACGGCCCGTGGTGGACAAAGGCAATTGATACTTGCTTTTGGCAAGATAAAAGATAATTCAAGCCATTACGCGAGGGAGCGAGAAAGGTGCCCGGCTCCCATCATGATGCAATGGCGGGCTTGTTGAGGGCTCACCAGTGGGCCACATTACTCATGCCACGAACAGCAGGGGAGCAGATATCGTTTCCGAACCGCGGACCCGCGACTATGGACCTTATACATCCACACACAGCGCTTCTCTCCACACAGAGTGCTGTTGTTGTTGTTGAAGAAAAGGACAGACCACTCGGCCGTAGGCAGAGCGAGAGATAAACAAAACGCGACTTAAACCAGTTCTTGGCCACGCGCTTGCCTCCGTCCTGTGCCCGAGTTGGGGATGATGCGGCGCCGTTGTGTTTGTGCGCGGAACGTATGCTCAAGACATAACGCGCGCGAGCCCCAACAAGGGTCGCTCGGTGGTGGCTCTCGTCGTTCGCGCTCCGCGTTCGGCTGCGTTCTCCCGAGGCAGTCATCTTTCGTGCCTTGGATGGAGCAGAAGTCAAACGCGAACCGCCGTCCAGTCCTCTGAGCCATTAGATATCGTTGGACGCCAAACTGGGGACCGGACTAGCGGGGGTCCGGAGTTGGTGTCTAGGAATTGGCGCTTGTCTGATACACTTGACCAACAAATTAATATTCGCCAGTTGCGGCGCGGCGAGGATCGCGTTATATTGCGCGTGTGTAGAGAGAAAGAGAGAGAGAGAGATAGAGACGTTGCGAGTTCGTGTGTAGCGCTAACGGAAGATGGTGCGCCTTAGATTGCGTTTGGATTAACACCGACGGAGTAGGCTGTGGCTGGTGCAGCTAGCTGGTGGCGGGAATAGTTCACGAGGAAATCCGCGCAAGCACATCGATCGTTCGTGGTTTAAATCGCAAGGCGATCTTGCAACCGTCGTGTCCGTTTAGAGGTTTTTCCGCTGCATGTTGTGTGGTTTCGGTTGAGTTGTAGAGTGTATAGTGGCCCGAGCCGGGCCGTCCGCTCGGAACGGAGTTGCATTTTTCGCCGTGCCAGTTTTTCCCGTATATGGTCTAGCCCAAGTCCTCTAGTCCGCCTCTAGAGGATCGCGACTCCGGGGTGTAGTGTTCAGTTATTCGCCGCGGTGCAGCGCGGTCGTCCCTCGTTGGTCCCTTCGGCGGACATCTAGGGAATCTACCCGTTCCAGCCGATACCGACTGACGAACTGACTGCTCCGGCTGACAGACTGACAGTGACCAAAGTGACCTAGTCAGCGGACGGCGGTCGGCGCCGGCGTTCTAGCACCTTCGGAACCATCGACGCGGAAGGAGCAAGGGAGTGCTGGTGCTGGTTCGAGGAATTTCATTAAAATGTAAGATAATTGCTGATAACTTCCATTCATGGCGATGGCCTAGTTCCGTAGGAACTAAATCTATCATGTGTTTTTCGATAACAAAGTGAAACAACTCGAAGAATTCGTCAAGGCCACCGGGACGGGGTCAAACACCTGTACGGTAGTAGTGTAGGGTGTCTCTTTCGGGCCACATCACCGTCATCATCATCCCCTACGCACCTATCATAGGCGTGCGTGCCGAAAGAGATGTGTCAACATGCTCAAAAAATATGCAAATTAGTTGGGTAAATCTGGGATCAGTCCGGAACTTGGAAGATCAAAATGGTGGCTCCGTGGACTGCGCTGCGTACACACATGCTTGATGCTTTATGGACACATGATGCTTTATGGAACAATTTGAAATGAATTTTACGTCGGCAATCATGGATGTGGAAGATGAAGATCTGGTTGAAGGGAAGATTGAAGTGGCTTCCATTAAAACCTTTGCGCCATTAACCGCCAAACGTGTGCCAAAAAAATCTCTGTCAGGTCATTAACACTCACGGGCTGTTCTGAGGTATTTTTCGACCCCTTCAAACATAGTGATGAAAAATGCATCGTTTAGAAATTGACTATGTTTGCAAAAACAGTGTTGTTAACCGTTCCGTTTTGGTTCTTATCTTAGCTTGAGGTTCCTTCTGTGGTTTTGTGTCGGTCCTTCAGAATGACTGAATGTGTTTGTGAACATGCGAGTTATCGTTATGTCGATGGTGATTTATGGTGGAGCCATGCTCGTGAACATCACTTTTTGATCGTACGATGCCGAAGAAACTACAGTTCCGACTACCGACGATCTAGCTTTAAATAGATAGGACGTGAGAGGTTTTCTTTCTTCCATTTCTGTTTTTGCACCACAAACAAATCAAGCCGCTCGTTGTTCGGTGCGTTGGTTTGTTTCTGAACCGTTTGGTGTTTAAAAAAGTAAACACATCATCCGACACACGTACGTTTTCCGTGGCGTCAATTTTATTTTCGGAAATGAGAGCCAAGAAAAAAATTATCCAACTCCATTGCGATCGTCGCGTCCCCGGAAAGGAGGATCGTAAAAGAGTTATGTTTTCTCTCTTTAGAACAATATTATCAATTACAATAAATCGTTATTTATTTATGAAAATTAGAAAAAATACAATCTTTCATTTTTATTACCCAAACA
>JAOEFI010000007.1:4047516-4067795 GCA_034621735.1 Anopheles plumbeus
TGCCTTTTTGATATAATTACTAGCCGTTATGTTTCTTTGAAACAAATATCCTACATACTCCCATTTACGGCACCCAAAAACTAAATTTTCTTAACCTAACAAAAGCAAGTCATACACCAGATGAATGGTATCAAAGAGAGATGTTCCTTTGAACATTTGGCCAGGACGATATATGATGTTGGACGATAATAACAAACTATATTTTATGTTTCCACCTTTCGAAACCAGTATACGCGAAAAACTGGCCCATCGACGAGAACTGGAGCTGATTAACGAGTTTCCGAACGATGATTACTTCCACTTCTACATCGGCTACCACATCGATCAAGCGAGAGAGCACGACCTCTTTCAAGAGCTGTATCAGGATTTCGGTTTTCTCGAGCAAAAGTTACGTATAGCCGGGCTGGCTAATACCATTGGCGATCTGCGGAAGTATCAGGATCAGATTTTCCCCGCGGTGGAGGACAAGGACACGATGATCGATACGTTGATCGACTTTCTGATGGGCGCCGAGTGTCTGCTCTCGGAAGATGCACGACTTCTGCAGCGCGCGCTGAACTTCCCGGGAGAGATCAGTAAAATGGCCGAGCGGCAGGTGGAAAAGTACAAGAACCGTGTGTGGTTCCGCGACATGTGAGTATTATTCATTGGCTTTGCTTTACACTGCTGTTATGCCGTCTAAACAATAGGCAAATAATATCGCACATATGTTTCGGACCATCCCCAGGGCTCACTGTTTGGAATCGTCGGTTGTGAATCTGGCCCATCGTCCGGTCAAGGTGCGTTTCCTTGACTCGGACCACGTGTTTGTCTCGCTGGCGAACAACGATATACAGCTGTGGAACCTCTCGGTGGAGTACAACGTGCCACCGATGACGTTCAAGGGATGCGAGTGGGATCAGGTGGTGGACATGCAGCGCACCAACCAGTTCCTGCTGGCACTCAACAAGCGGGGCCTGATAAAGGTTTGGTCCACGAAAAACCTTCCCGACCGGGCGGACTACCGAATGATGGGCAATGTTTCGCGCGATGCCGAAAAGACCCTCTCGGTTCAGGGTGGGTTCAGCTGTTTCTGCGTGCTGAACCAGGGAAACCACACGGAGCTGATCGCGATCAGTGAGTCGGGCTTGCTGTGCATCTACAAGGTATACACGCCGGTGTTCCGCAACGATAAAACGGACAGCATGTTCCAGACGCACATAAGGAGCGCATACCTGCTGCTACCACTGGAGTACGACAGCCGCCAGGGCAGGTCGGTGCGACGGTGTCTGTTTCTCGCCAACGAAAACGGCACCCCGGTTGGCATTATCTTCAACATGATATCCACGAGCGTGGACTCCAAGTTTGAAGAACCAACCGCCCTCAACGTGTACCAGCTGCTGGAGGGTTTGCTTTTCGTTAACGACCGCCAGATCCGGCTGCGGTCGTTCACAACAGCCATCCTGGACGAACCGAACGTGGTGTACGAGAACAAGTACTGTGACAACACGTGCAGCGTGTTGACGGAAGATAAACTGTACGTCGTGCTGGGAACCGAGCGGGGCATTTCGATCATCAGTATCTGGGAGGGGATGGAGATTCGGCGCATGAACGTGAGCCATTCCATCGTGGACTTGGACATGGTGCCGATTGAAGTGAGCATGCCGCACATGCTGCTCGCATCCATCTCCAAGGATGGCGAGAATGCAATGAACCTGTACAACCTTTCGATGGCATCGGGCAATCAGGTGGTGAGCAGTCAGTACCAGCTGGAGGGTACGACCGTGTTTCTAGCCAGTTTGGATCAAGATCCGGTCCTGCTGAACACCGTCGATCGCTACTACGCCCTGCAGCAGACTCCGCTGCTGGACAACGATTGGGGAGTGTCGCACGAGCGGATGTTTAAGAACGAGAAAATCGATGCTCCCGTGCTGTGCTTGATCGAAACTCCCACGGCGTACTACTTTGGGCTTGAGAATGGCAAGCTGCTCAAGCTGTCCGCCTGGCGCGATGGTGAAGAGATGGAGGAAGTTGCCGACTTACTGACGGAGGTTACGTACCTGGAGCACTTCCGGCGTGAGGTTGGTGGCATAGCGTTCAAGGTGCTCGTAGTCGGTGGCAAGGGTAAATGTAAAGTGTTCGTCAACGGTGAAGAGGAGGCGGAAATTGGCGATACCGTACGGCAGTGCATTCTGCTCTACGAGCGGTTCCTGGTGCTGATCGGGGATCACTGTTCGATACAGGTGAGCGAGCGAGAATATAGAGTTTTCACGGAACGTATGCTTGAGGAAAAGGTATGTTTTTATTCTTCTTTTCAGATTTACGACCTGGAAAACAGGTCGATGGAATTAGTACAAAAGGAAATAGAACGTTCCTATGGTGCATCCGTTTATCATCATCTGCGGTTTGCACTCATACTGTGTGCAGCGGACGGAATCGTGTATCATCTGGGCCTACATCAAGCGGCGATCGAATCGTTCAATCTGGCACCGTTCGATGTACTCCTCACGGTGAAACCGCTGCAGAACCGACAGAACCGCGAAGTGATCTGCAGCTGTGCCCTGTCGGCGGATGGGGAATTTTTGGCACTCGGATGTCGCGACGGTCGAATTGTACTGCACCTGATGGAGCAAAACAGGCACCTGAGTGTCCTCGAATCCCATCAGTTCCCGGTGGCGGAGTTGTACTTCAGCAACTGGAACGAACCGGGATCGCCCCACATTCTAATCAGCGTCGGTGAGCAGATAGTGTTCTGGAGCGTGGACTATCTGAACAACAATCAGCCGCGCAAGAGTTTCTCCAGTGGTCGACGCTCGGGGCGCTTCCCCGCTCGTAAGATCACCTCGGACGTGAGCGTCTCACCGGGTTCGAACGGGGGCAATCACTCGGGTTTCTCGACGCCGGTCGTCGGGAGTCCGGTGCAGCGGAGCTTCCTGGGCGAGCGGTTCGACGAGTCGACCCATTGGTTCGACAAGCGGGGCTCCTCCGACAAGCCGCACCTCCTCTCGTGTATCAAGCTGATCGGGCGCGCCAAGCGACTGATCATCAATCGGGAGTTTAGCAAGTTTCTGACCATGGACGACGAGGGCTACATACACTACCTGCGCCTGTACCGGACGGTCCAGAATCAGCTTCTTCTCGCCCCGCCGGCCACCTTCGGCATGCGGTCGGCGAACGATAGCAGTAGCAGCGCCAACGGCTCGTTCGGTTTCATTTGACGGTTGTTCGCAAGCGAACGAACCCTGCGAGTCAGCTGCTGCTATATCCTATTGTACATCTTCTACACAGCCTTGGTCCGCTAATGCGATAACGATGATGAGAAGGAAGCGAAGATTCGCGTCAAATGGTTTGTTCGTTTGCGTGTTCGTTTTGCGTGTTCTTGTGTTTCGTCCTTTAGTGTGATTTTGTCCATGTCCGTCCTTCCTCCCTCCCCCCGTCGCATCCCTAATCCCTCCTAGGATTGTGCCAAACAACGTGATTATTTGGCTTTCGTGTCTTTCATAGCTGTTAATAGTTAATCAAAATCATTTATAGACCATTCGGATAGGGATAAGTAGCGAGCGTAAAAGACAAACGAGGTAGCAAAAACAAACAAAAATCTATTCGACACGCCAGCGAATAGTGGTGATAAGTCGGTTTAATTCGATAATGTGAAATTTTAAATTTTCTATAGCGACAGCGCGAGACAATGACGTTTTTACAATCCCATTTTAATAATGCTAGTATTAGGAATAGGGTAAGCTAAAACATTACCGCAGTTTTATTCATCCGGTAATTTGCAATCACTTGTTCAACGGAAAATACTGGATGACTGAAGAGTTTTTATTGTACTATTGTAGATTCCGTGCTAAGAGCGTTACTTAATGCATTTCTATTGTGTTGTACAGATTTCAATATACTTTTACTTCAGATTTCAAATTATACTTGCTCAAGTAGCAGCATTAATATAGGTGCTCTGTATCGGTGCTTATATACAGTATTTCCGATTGCCTATGATAGACGGTTTGGCCATGGTTTCGTTAGTAGATAAGGAGAAAACATGTTTTCACATTCCTGTAGGTGTAGTAAGCCTCAATTCGATAACTTCATAACGAATAAAGCGATTTTTTATTAAAAAACAAATTGTTCGACCTCTCTATTTGTTCACAATTGTTCACAACTGTTGAAATTGTACTAAATATCCTTACTGGTTCTGTTTGAAAATAGCAGTTTATTTCGACACTGTTTCATGACAAGTGGTTTACATCAAATATCAGTATAGATATTAATTCTTATTTTATAATCATCAACGATCGCTATCTCCTCATTGGTGATAGATTTTCGAGCAGCTCCTTCGGTGGGATCATCATCTGTCCTGTTCGGTTTAGCCGGAGAGTGCGTCGAAAAAGTTTTGGAAAGATCGGTAAGGCCTTCTAGAATTTCTGTAACTTGTAAATCGAGGTCGCTTTTGATACTATCATACATTTCCGCCGTCTGTGCGTGTTGCTGCTTTTTGAACATTGCCACTCGAAGGCTGTTTCCTGTTGAAAGAAAAATAAAATTTAATGTCATGTATCCCCCATGCAACGATGAATCAATGACCAACTCTTACTTCGCAACGGATTCCTCTTGATAGAACCCTTCTCAGGCGATGTGTCTGCGCGTTTTCTGCGCTGATCGATTATATCGGAAAACGTATTGATTTCTAACAACGATGAGGCCTCCAACCTATATTTTGCCGGTTCACCACGACGGCTACGGTACAGTATGTTCGTGGATGACTTTCGCATCTGGCTAGCAGCAAACAATTCCTGTACGCTCTCCTCAATTTCACGCTTCTCCCGGGAATTTTCTTCCCGGTTTGCCTGTGTTGGTTTGCAAGACACAGTATCTTCCGTGGGGTAAACCTTTGGGGCTTTATTGTTCCTTATAGTCATTTGAATTTTTTTAAGCTTGCCAAGCAGCACTCGGAAACGTTTAATCACACGTTTAGGTTCGATTTTATCATCCTGCATTGCACATTTGATGATGGCTCGGCATTCCAGAGTCATTGTGCGATAGTCGGAATAGTACAGCTTGAGTGGTTCATCATGTAGTTTTATTTCGCGTGTGTTTACCTCGAGATGCTGGAGGAATATTTCAGCTTTGCGCACCAACTCCAATCCCTCCGAAGGGTCGAAAAGAGTTTCCAACGTGTCGAGTTTCCCGCCTAGCACCTCAATCAATGCCAAAGCAAATGCATTGGTGTCGATGATACTATGCACGTGTGTGCATAAATTTTGCGACTCCTCCAGCCAATGTTCTTCCATTAAAATAGTGTTGTTGTGCTTTCCCAAGTACAGCGAGGGAATAAGATACGAATCAAGTGCTTCTATCGAAGCCAAGCAGCTTCGAATAGCGGAGGACACTTTCAAATCATCCGCGTATGATACAGCAAACAGACCTATTTGCATCAACCGTTCGACAAAGTTGTCGAATGGCTGGGTAAGTTCCTCCACTTTGTCGCCGCCCGCGCTGGAAGCAATATTTTCCCGTAATTGCAAAAGCAGTCGCCGATCCGCATCACCGAATGTTTCGTATACCAGCCGAAGAAGACTTTCGTTAACCTGCGTCTCTAGTTGATAGATAGCTCCTTCCAGAATGCTTACGCGAAGTTTCCTGTCGTTCGAATCCTGCTCATTGCTTACCCGCTCCAGTGCTAGGCATTCTTTGAGGACTTTTTGGCAAATGGTGGTGATACGTTTCTTTTCCTCGTCTGGAAGCACGTTGCAAAAGCCAAATGTTTGGGATATTAATGCCTCGATTATTGATCGGATACGTCCGCTATCTATTAACGCATTGTACATTCTGGCGTATTCGTCTCCCGGGCATTCCTCGTCACTAGCAATAGTTAAAGGACTGATTAAACTCAGCGCTAGGTCAAGATAGCTGACAAAGTTTGAATCCGTGATGCTCTCGCAAGGGATATCGGTTTCCAGTACTGTTTTCAAACGATCTAAACACCAGATCAGTCTGTCTAGGAAACATTGCCTGGATTGCGGTAAACCCTGGCGCGTTCCAGCTTCCTCCTCCATGGTGATGGTTTTCTCCATCCACCGAATGCATGTTACTATCTGTGACATGCACAGGAAACAGGTTTCCAGTGTACCAACGTTGCCATTTCCTTCAAAAATGAGAATCTTGTGAACTATACCCAACAAACGGTGAAGATCGCCGCACATAGACTGAAAGGAAATACGAATGAGATACGCCTTGCAATATGCAGCTACAAACGCACTTACATCAAGCCATTGAATTCCGCTCTGTTCGGTCGGTATAAAGCCTTGGTAAAGATTTTCTTGCGTCTTTTGGATGCACTCTTGAAGCTCTGGTAACATTTTCGGCAACAATTTCCGATCGTTTCACTATTTACGCGTATCAACAAAAGCCACAGAATGAACGCTCGCAATTTCAAAACATATAAACTGTCAACGGTCGACGTTTGTTAAAAGCGTTAGCATAGATTCGGTAACGCTTTTGCTTTTGACGTATGGACGTGCAAGAGCGTTTCCGAAGGGGGTTTCGTTTGACAGCCGGTTCATATATTTACCAAACATTTGGGTTGGTCGGAATATTTTTCGACAGCACTCGAAGAAGAAGAATATTGGGACAGTATTTTTCACGAGATGGGTCTACTAACTAATCCTTCCATCTCGCAGAAAGTCAAATACTGTCGAAAGTTGGTGCGGTACAATACGGCGCTTTGTTTCACGCTCTACCTGTTGGGCGTTGGCTTTTTCTGTGCGCTACCCGATGTGAACTTCAACTCCGCCACTTACTTTTCGGAAAATGCACTTCTGCCTGGGTTGGTCAACTCCGAGCTGGAAATGGAAACGGTTAACCTAGTGAAATCGTTATCGGCTGAGCTGCAACGTGAACGAGAGAGCTATCATAAAGGCATGCCCTATCCGTGGCTTCTGGCCAAGATGCGAAAGTTCGGGCTGGAAACTCATACGCATAATTTTACGCTCAATTATCCTTTTGGTGGAGGCAAGGTCAGTAAACTATTTTATGCGTTGAAATAGTAAATTAACGAATGATTAATTTTTATTGCATTAGCGTTTCAAAGGAGAAAACGTTTTTGGAATACTGCGTGCTCCTCGCATTGCTTCAACGGAATCTATTGTGATCAGCGTTCCTTACCGGCCCCCCGATACAGTGCACACTGATGTGTCAGCTGGCGTTCCACTGATGTTAGCGTTCGCTGACTTTGCGAGAAAAAAGAAATACTGGGCGAAGGATATAATTTTCCTCGTCACGGAACAGGAACAGCTGGGGGTACAAGCGTGGCTAGAGGCGTACCATGGCGGCGAGGAAGGACGAATTCTCGACTCTGGCATGCTGAGAGCACGTGCCGGGTCGATTCAGGCGGCGATAAATCTGGAAGTGCAGAGCCTTGACATCAGTCACATCAATTTGAAAATAGAAGGGCTGAATGGACAACTGCCGAACCTGGATTTGCATAACCTTGTACAGAAGCTGTCCTCTAAGAATGGCATTACCGCGGGCTACAAGCAAACCTCTCCAGCATCTAAAAAATCTTTTCGGTACCAGGACAAGATGCTAAATTTACTGTCGATGATCTTCTCCCAAGCCAGCGGTGTCCCGACCGGCAATCATGGACTGTTTCATAAGTATGGCATCGAATCATTGACTCTGGAAGCGGTTAAACTCGACAAGGTGCAGCCACAGTTCACGGAGGTTGGGTCGATGCTACGCATCATCGAGGGAATCAGTCGGAGTCTGAACAATCTTCTGGAGCGTTTCCATCAGAGCTTTTTCTTCTACCTTCTCGTATCCAACGATCGGTTCGTGTCGATCGGAGACTATATGCCCAGTCTAGCTCTGATGGCAGGAGCTTTGCTGATAAAGGCCTTCATACACTACCTCTCGATATACTACTCGGAGGATGACGTGGAGGAGTCGGACCCGAAACAGAAACACACTACTGACGTGGGATATTTCTCCGTCGGTATTGTTCTGCTAGTAGCCCACTCAGTTGGAGCGCTGGCCGTGTTTCTGGCGCACAGCAAGACGGTCAGCCACTATTTGTACGACGCCAATCTTTCCACCCAGTTCGGGTTGTTCAGTCTCTTCGTGGCCATTTCGGTGGTGGCCGCTTCCCTGCCGCTGTTTTGCTCACTGAACGGCATCAACAGCGAAGCGCTACATGTGGCCGTCCTGCTCGAACTGGGGACCGTGTTGTTGGCCGTGGGTATGCTAAACTTTTCCCTTGGCTTCAGTCTCTCCGTTTGCATCGTTCCATTCATCATTCTTATTCGGCCAACGCTATCGGGTAGTTCCAAATTGTGAGTAGAAACGATTCTGAAAATTCCTACCACAATGTGATTAACACTTAAATTGTTTTCTTTTTTCAGTTTGTCTCGTTTCTGCTGCCTGCTGATCAATCCGATGACCGTACTATATTGTGTGGTGGTTGGCCTGACCTGGCACCTGTTTCCCGAGCTGGCCATCAAACCACTGCTCAATAAAGCCCTCACCGCCACCATGGATGCACTGACGTATTCCGTGGTTGACTCCATGGTAATGTTTCCTATGAAATTAAACTGGTTTTCAACACACCACTTGTTAATTGTTTGCTTCTACCTATCCAACAGATTTACGGAAACTGGGTGTTCGATATGGTATCGCTTATCTTCGTTCCATCGTGGATTCTTCTCTGGGTGCTGCTTTTTCCTAAGACTGAACCAAAAGTCATCACACTTAATACCAAATAAAAATGCGTACGTACAGTTAAAGGAAGCATTGTAGAAGCTACATATGCAATATAATCTATAAATTCTTGAAAAATCATTTAAATTGTGATTAATTCAATAGGAAAGAAACAGTACAAAAATGCCATGCCCAAAGCAAATTCTATTCTATTCCTAAGAGAATCAATATTGCACATAAAAACAATATAAAACGAAAAGTTCGGTTTGCTTTCCAAACTTTACTTTTATATTTTTTTACCTTTTCAGTTAGATTGCAATGTTGATTGGACCAGACAGCAAAATGTATGTTAAAACTATTTTTAGTTCAGCGAAGCTTTCAAACAAATCATAAATGTTGAATTGATTGATAAATCATGTAGCATTTTATATGAAGAAAATAAATGGCGTGGTGAGGCGCGAACTCTTTGTACAGACGGCAGATATCAGCCATAAGAGTTTCAGGACTTTGAATATGCCACAGCAGAGTATTACACCCTTTCTTTGTAGGAATATCTCGTTGGTGCCCTCTGTCAATGCTGCGCATGTTTCGAGGTTCATCGTTTCGTACTTTCGCCACTCTGCCCTGGCTCTTTGTGGTTCAGTTTCACGCGGGCTTCCAGCAAACGATATGCAACACATTCTGTATCTTGCGGAAGTGGGAATTTTATGAGCAAAAGCAAACACATAATCCCGTTGACGGAAGTCACCGCTCTGACGGTACAGAAGTCAAGTCGGGCTCAGTACACCGTAGGTCCGGAAGGGGGCAGCCTGAAAGCATCTCCTGCGTGGCACTGCAAGATATACATGCCAGCCGTGAAAGATTGTGCCTTCCATCTCCAAGGTGGCACACCACGTACGCTAGACGCGGATGCCACATTCTCGTAGGATCCTTTTCTAGGACTAGGATGTACGTATCACCATGTGTGCCACCCTAACGAACTAACGGTGGGATGGGGTGGAAATGTGAAATTATGCTAATACCAGGGAAAATATGAAAATTGGAATTCTTCTCACTGAACTTTTGTACGTATGCATTCAAGCGTTCGTTGGGTTCTGTCTGGTGCACTTTCCGGGGTAGGATTCGTTCACGAACGTCTAAGTGCATGGCCCAGCTGTGATATCAACATAGAGAAAGAGAGAGAGAGAGAGAGAAGATTGAGGGAAGGGAGATAGCCTTATTGTGATGGAAGAAAGTAGCAAACACGTGGAGCAAAATCAGGGCAACATTTTCTATGGAAGCTAGTCCTCGAATACTCTAAGTTTTGTAATAGAAGCGACGAATCCCACATCCTTTCGTCTGATTTTGACAGATTTTACTCACCTTTTTGCATTTTATTTTATGCGTTTGTGCTGTATTTTGCATAATTCACTCTTCTCTTGCAACATAAAACATACCCGTCGTTTCGTAGAAGTGGTGTTCACATGATCGTGATTGATTAAAATATACGGTATAGTAGTATATATATATGAAAAATGTGAAGTGATACAGGGAATGCTGTAGTTGTGTAAGTTTCTCCTTCCCTGCTCCTGCCCGACGGCTCTGCTCGAACTTTTTAGTAGTGATTTCGAATCCTGACCTAATCCAACAATTGATTAAGAATAGTACAAGTGTAACTCGTTACAATACGTTTCGAATCTCAATTGCTTCAGAGTTCGATTGTATTGGAGTTTCCCAGGATCCTAGGGACGCCAATCGTTGCCCCGTAATTGGGGTGCGTTTATGAGTTGTAGATAATGGTGATCAATAAGTGATTGCTTATCTTCAGCAGCACAAGTTTTGGTAATTCCTAGTAGATAAATCAGATCAATAAATGTTATATTGATAGCCGGGCGAACGCTTAGGATAGGTTGTAAGCTCGTTCAACGGTGGATGACCATCGGTATATAGTTAATTAGGCATCGTTTTCGCATTATATCCTGTCAGCCCTTCGTTCGACATAGTATATCTTAATGACACCAAAAGATAAATCGTTGACTGATATTTCCCTTTAATTTGACAACAAAACTGGAAAACGGATAGGGGCTTTTGTTTTTTCGCGAGAAGTTCCAATAGACATACATTTTGTACAGAGGAAACTTTTCGGTTCAAATGGACACTGCAAAACACTGTGAAACTCCCGATGAGGTCAAATTTGTTTAATTCCGTTTAAAATGAATCGTAGGTGTTTTTAGGGACCGTCAGCGTTGTTGAACTAGCTTAGAGTAATATAGCTTTAATATATGAAAATTCCAGATACAATAAATCTCTCCCTAAAGCCTCGCTTTACCGGTAAGTTCCCTAACACACCCTCTAGGAAGGATTGGGATATTTTTAGAGTTGGACTACTCCATTCTCAGAAACTATTAAATTATGAGAAGCCCTTTTTGGCCACTTCGTACTTTAGTATGTTCCTAAAATTAAAAAAAAAACAATTTTTGACCGTTTTGTCCTCGCCGATGGCCACTGTGCGCTTGGGAAGGCACACGGTCCAATCACTTCGTAACCTTGAAGCCTCCCTATACCACGCCACGTATCTTACGGCGAAGATCGTCGAGTGCGCCACCGTCCGTTGCGTGTAGTGGTGCCACCAGATTCGCGGTTTCCAGTCAACACTGTACGCGCAGAGCGTCGGTTGATACCAACATTAAACAATAAATTATCGAAAATATATGCTGTGTGTTCAATGTGCGGTTCCCTCTGTGTATGCGACACGGAAGGAACGGTGTAGGATCGCACTCAACTCCACTTAGTGCTGCGCGGCCGTGCACCGAAGCGATCAGTCTGCCAGTTAACAGCGTACTGTTCGGTTGTGTGCTCGTTCCGGATCGATCGCAGGCATCTATTGCGAGGTGTTGCCGTTTTCTAGCTCCTGCATTCCGTCAAGTGGTCTGTCTGTCCCCTGTTCGTCACTGCACTTACACTGTGACCACCATGAATCGTGCCAAATCACCGTGTACTAATGGAGCCAACAGTGGCGCCCGCCAGGCGACAGGTAAACAAAGTCGCTAGACTAATGATCGTGACGGTCGGTGCACCAAATGGTACCACTTTCCCAAAACAGCGGCTTTCCCAACTTTGTGTGTGGGGCGATGCGTCATCGCCGTGCTTGCCAATCTCAGCGGTCTGACGACCGGAACGATAGTAGGCGAAAGAATCGTGATGACACTCTATCGTCGTCAACAAACACACTTACACACGTGCTAAGATGCAATTAGAACCGATTACGGGTGTGCTGTGTTGACATTTCGTTGACGGACAATCACGGTAGCGTTCCCCCAGGAAGAAAAGATAATCGCGAAGATCGCACTTCTTTGCGTTACCTCGCGCACGTCAGGATAAAAATGCCTTGTGGTCTACGGATCCTAGTGCGCACATCACGTGGTCCAGAATGCACAAACACACAGCACAGCAATGTGTCCAGTTTCGTTGCGTTCGTGGCGTTCCAGTTTCCTGCGATAAGGTCAAAGTGAAGCCGCCTTAGTGCTACCGAGCCAGTACCGCCACCGTTTCACCATTATTATTGTGCCGTGAGATCGTTTCGAATTCGTGGTGAATGTGACTTTGGGACAAGGGTAAATTTGCACATTCTCGTGCTGTTGTTGTTGCTGGGCCCTCGCTCGCGACCCCCCGGCGGCGGCGGCGTCGTGTCCAGCAATCTCGGTTGTGTGGGGTGTCGTTCGATGACTGTGCGCGATAAAGCGCGTCGCGATTTAGTCACACATCTTTATGGCTTTGTTGGGTGCGGTGGAGTGGGGACGCGGTTATACACACGATGGATTACCGGCAAGCATCAATCTGCGCAATTAGCTTCGTAGTGTGCGTGCGATTGGTCCGCATCCAGTATGTGATGATGTGCGGTGTTTATGTTTGAAGTTTCTCTCCCGTCTCGAAGGACACGTGTGCTTTGGAGGATGCAATTCTCGCGAGGCTGGGCAGAAAAAAAGAGAATGGATCTTCAGAAATTCTTTGAAACTCAGTTCTCGGACCCCAGACAGTCGTCATGTGGCCGACAGTACTGCTCACGGCTGTTACTGATTTAAAATTAAAACGACTCACTGCTCGCTTTCAAAATTCTCGGCCAAAGCAGAGGTCACTCTGTAGGTGATTGGCTACAGGGTACAGTGTGGTTCAGGTGTTTTTGTGATACGCACATATCTCCGCATTTTACTGCTAGCCACCGACGTGAAACGACTTAAGCGTGGTGTTTGGAGGCAATGTTATACCACGAGTCTCTCGCTCGTAACGCGTTAAGTCCGCCGGCGACAGACGTCTCGCTGGTGTCCAAGGTGGAGTGCGCCACCAACCTGCGTGGTGGGGTAGAAATGGCTTGGCACAAGAGGCAGACAGTGCGTCTCGATCGCGTTTTTCTTATAACTACGATGGAAGATTGAAGGATGTCTGATGGACGTGGGGTTAAGATTCAACATTTTAGAGTTGCGAATTGATTGACTTTCCTTCCGAATGAGACAGCGTTCAATGCAGTGCTGATTATTCTTACCACGCCCCATCTCGGTACGACCCTCCGCCTCGCCCTCCGATCCTCCAACCCTTCGCTTGCACGAACATAATCGGCAAGTTTTCCGAATGTTAGGTTTTACACATAAACCGTCTTCTGAAGTCAGTGATCCTCTGTGTCTTCAATCGTTATGCGCCCGTCTAGTTCCCTCAATTCTTCAGTACAACTGCGTGTGTGTGGTGTTCCGAACCCCCATCGACATTTGGTTACATCGACACAAAAGTAGCGCACCTGCCTCTTGGTGGCCAAACTGCTAAAGGGCAACATTGATTCGCCAGAACTGCTATCTACTGCTTAGGTTTAATACAACGGGCTGGACTTCCTCCACAATCAGAACCAGAACTTGAGGAGCCGCTACTGACGATGTCGCGACAATTTAATGATGGTGATTTAATGAAATGATGTATGCGTCCTCTTACCCCTAACTTTTTTAAAATAAATTTCATCGATATTATGAGTCCTCAGTCAGTTCTGACGTCAATGCAGAAGTCATTGCGAAATTCTGCCGGTTTGTTTCCCCCCTTTCTAGATGTAGTGGAATGAAAGCAAAAAAATCACTCTTCGTCAGAATGACCAGGCCAAATTATCCAGCCTACACTAATGATGCACATTACGTGATAAGAAATACTTGTATCTTACTGTACACTGTGCGCGGGGTTTGTTGGTAATCTCGGGCCCTTGCGCGATTTCGAGGGTTCAAACATTTCTTGTTTCACTATTGAAACAAACATCCTCATCGAAGTCATCAACGTACGGTCGCCCCACACGCCATCCATCGGCTATAGTGTTTGCCTCTAATATTTACCTTCGAAGTGATCGTCGTTTGAAAATGACTAGCAGATTTCTGATTTACTCAATGATGACCATGGGATTCAGTTGATAGTTTGTGTGGAACATGTTGGCACAATATTGGCCTAACACATCTCAGCTAATTTTTCCCCACTTTTTGGCTCATCTCTTATCCAACGCATCGCGAAACGAAGTATATGGGCGTTTTTGGTTGAGTTTGACAAAAGTTTACGTTGAACGCGAGATATCGTGGACGATATTTGACGCTTTAGACGCTTTTTTCGTCACTTCACACAGCTCGACTCCGCGGCCACCACCGTCCTGGTGCTCCGGAATCCCCCCCGGCGGCCGACTGATGATAGGAGTCAACAAAACGGCGCACCGGAATCGGCGGTTTCTTATCAGCGCACCTAGCAGGCGTTTTCGCAGCGGTCAAGAGGCCAACGACTACCACCACACCGGTACCGTTCCGTAATCGACGAGGCGCGCGCACACACCCACAAATGTGTGCTACACGTGACTTGCAGCTTCGTCGCGTGTTTTCGCCGTGCGCTGTTCGCGAAAGTGTGACGCTATAGTAGATCGGCGTGTACTTACGCGCAGTCTTTTTGTTTGTTTGTATCTCCCTCATAACCGAACGCATTTGAGGCTGTACCGGTGGCTTAATCACATATAAATGTATAAAGTAATAAACGTCCAACCGAACGGCTTATTAACCCGTAACCCACATGGGGCAGTTTCAGGTTAACTCAGCTTGATCGATTCGTTGCCATTTGATTGCACCATAATGGATCCATACGGATATTGTTTTCCAAATAATTTCCTCTCGACTCGCTTTTTCCACTTTTACACAACCTTTCGGGCGGAGAAACATCAGTCTTTCGTGGGTTTCGAATCTCGTAAAGTGATGAAGCGATCCAACTTTCCTCTGGCTGCACAATCTTCTCTGATCGGAATCGGATTTCTTCGGCTTCTCTGTGCCACAACCAGGCTTTCCCGCCACTGGCAATGCGAAGACGATGCCGGATCGTGTAAGTGTTTTGCGTTTATTTGCGATTCATGTGTGTCATTCCAAGAAATCTGAGTGAAACGAGAGTTTCGAGTTTAGAATGACAAAAACATCGGCAACTCCCCGAGGATGAGGAAAATCTCTCCCAAATGTGATCTTCCGTCACAATGCCAGCTGCAAAGAGTCCCCGTAAACAAACGGCGTTCCGTCTTCTTCTTCTTCTTCCCATCATCCTGCGTTACGGTTGATAGACAGACTCACATGTTCGCGTCCCTTTGCAAACACACAGCGTTACACTGTGCCGCGTGGACCCGCGGTTTCTTTGCAATCGATCGTGCTTGGTGGTGGTGGCGAACTATATACTCACGACACCGCGGCCTCTTACGTGCAGCGCGCCGCAAAACAATGCGCGAACGCGAGTCACTTTAGTCGCGGCTCGGCTGTACTAGCGCGCGGACGAACCGGGTTACGAAGTCAATCGTTCGAGTCTTGGGTCGCGTCCTCTCACCCGTCCTCCACCCCTACTACGGTACTCCACGAGCGATCTCACCGATTACCGTTCATTATCAGCCAAGTGATCGTTCCTCTATTACGTCGTTTTCCATCGGTTTTCCTCCCCGTTGCAGCAGCGTCCGCTGACAGTTATCATAGCCGCGACGATTGCATCGAATCGCTGGACGGCGAGCAAGCCCTGGCCATCATCCGGCGCAACCTGAAGTCGAGCGCCATGGACACGGAGGGCACACACTTCGACTGCAACTATCCGCATGTTTTCGTCGTGTTCGGAGCCTCGGTAAGTACCTTCAAACCCGCGGCGCGCTGAATGGAATCCTCGCACCACCGAAGTCGGCCGTGAAGTGCTTGGTCGATCGATCGGAACCATTCGGCGTTAGAACACCGGCCGCTAACGACCCCGTTCGGGTGTGATAATTTATGATAACACGGAGTCCGGTTTTTTTTTTGTTACCTTCCGCGGGTCGATCGCGCGGAATCAATCCATCCATCGTGTGGTATAACGTATACCGAGCAGGCCGGTTGGCGCATTTTGCCAAGAGGTGAATAATAAAAGGTCCACCGCTCGAGTTAATGAAGTTAGGAAAAAGGCGGGAAGAAAAGAAGAATCTTTGAAGGAAAGTTCAGTAAGGGTTTTTTATGTAGCTTTTTTATGTCTGAATCGACAAACGAAGTCTAGAACGAAGAAACGCATCGCTCCAGAGCGGATTACGTGACTTGCTCGGCGTTGGAAACATACCGCAAATAATATTGTGGTTTACAGTGTGTATTGAGTGGATTCTATTTCGAACTTCTCCGATTTCAGTTGTTGAACAATCAGTGTGACTCGAAAAACCCGCATGAATCATCTAGAATCGGATTGTTGTTAATTTAGTGATAAGACCAACTATCATAACGCATTGTAATCAATTTCGTCTTTCTCTTTCCAGGGTGACTTGGCCAAGAAGAAGATCTATCCCACCCTCTGGTGGCTGTTCCGCGACAATCTGCTACCGTCGGACACCAAATTCATCGGGTACGCTCGCAGCAAACTGTCCGTTGCGGAGCTGAAGGAGAAATGTCGCCAGTACATGAAGGTGGTTCTTGAGTTCTACCTGCTCCCACTCCTTCCCCTGCCCCCCTACTCAGTTCGTGGAAAATCGCATAAATTGTTTACGCTATGATGTCTTATCTTTGCAGGTCAAGGACGAGGAGCTGGAAAAGTTTGACGAGTTTTGGTCGCTGAATTTCTATGTGGCCGGAAGCTACGATGCTCGACGCGACTTTGAGCTGCTCAACCAGGAGATCAGCAAGTTCGAGGTGGGGCGTGCGGCCAACCGTCTGTTCTACCTGGCGCTACCACCGTCCGTTTTCGAGTCCGTTACGGTGCACATCCGGAACACGTGCATGGGAGTGAAGTATGTTAATATAGTTGTTAAGAATTGTTATCATTGATTACACTCAAATTTGCTTTCGATTAAATTTGATACGAGATTGTAATTGTACAATTTCACATAATTAAAAATGAATTCACTTGAAGAGTGATAATATATGGGAGATAATAATCATACCGTTCGATTCAGTTCTCTGTTGTAGTAATGTGCTCGTTTTTAAAGGGAGCACAATTTTCCACTCGTCCCTCCGTTTTATATTGTCGGCACAAAATAAATCAAATTTAATTTAATCATTTCATAATTATCGTTGAATGAAAGGAAAAAGCATACTGTAAATTAATGAGCTATCTGTTCTCGTTTCAGGGGTTGGAACCGTATTATTGTGGAGAAACCGTTCGGGCGTGATGCGAACAGCTCGAACGCCCTCACCGCCCATCTGGCGAAGCTGTTCAGCGAGGACCAGCTGTACCGCATCGACCATTACTTGGGCAAGGAGATGGTGCAGAACTTGATGACGATACGCTTCGGCAATCAGATCTTCAGCCCCACCTGGAACCGGGCGCACGTGGCGTCGGTGCTGATTACCTTCAAGGAACCGTTCGGGACGCAGGGCCGTGGGGGATACTTCGACGACTTCGGCATCATCCGCGACGTGATGCAGAACCACCTGCTGCAGATACTGTCGCTGGTGGCCATGGAGAAGCCGGCTACCTGCCACCCGGACGACATTCGCAACGAGAAGGTAAAGGTGCTGAAGAGCATCAAGGAGCTGTCCAACGACGATGTGGTGCTGGGCCAATACGTTGGCAACCCGCAGGGTCCGGATGAGGACTCGCGTGTGGGCTACCTGGAGGACCCGACGGTACCGAAAGACTCGGTTACGCCGACGTTCGCGCTGGCCGTGCTGAAGATCAACAACGAGCGCTGGGACGGCGTTCCGTTCATTCTGCGCTGCGGCAAGGCGCTGAACGAGCGCAAAGCCGAGGTGCGCATCCAGTACCACGACGTGCCGGGGGACATCTTCGATGGGAAACCGAAGCGCAACGAGCTGGTCATCCGCGTGCAGCCCGGCGAGGCGCTGTACGTGAAGATGATGACCAAATCGCCCGGCATCACGTTCGACATGGAGGAAACCGAGCTGGACTTGACGTACGGCCATCGGTACAAGGACGTAGCGCTGCCGGACGCGTACGAGCGGCTGATACTGGACGTGTTTTGCGGCTCGCAGATGCACTTCGTGCGATCGGACGAGCTGAGCGAAGCGTGGCGCATCTTTACGCCGCTGCTGCACCACATCGAGGGGGAACGGCCGGAACCGATCAAATACATCTATGGGTCGCGCGGCCCGAAGGAAGCGGACCGGAAGTGCGACGAGAATAACTTTAAGTACTACGGCTCGTACAAGTGGCACCAGAAGCATTGAACAACCATTGCTGCCATGACGAGGTGGGCAAGAGGCCGCCCGGGACCAGGACTTTGGATACGAGGATCAAGTTTCGTAGAAGGATTGTTATTTATTTATACACACACTGAAACTCCCCATCCTTCTGCTTTCGTATCATTCCTCTCGATGTTCTTTACACTTTTCGGTACTGTATTACGCGGTGGTTAAGCAAAATAATGCATTTTTGGAACGATTGTTTTTTATAAATAAATAATGCCCTGGAAGAATTCATTCCGTTTTCTCGCTAAACTTTAAACTGTTCATTATTTTACCATTTTCCGACATTCACTGAAACCAGCCAGCAGGCTGATGATACGAGGGAAAATCTATAAGCAACGCCACCAAAGCGAAGACCGCGAGAAGATAATTTGGCAATGAGTGATTTGTCTTGGCATCATCATGGGCAATTTTTCAAAGTGTTCTCTGGTGCATATACTATCAACTTTCATTGCTGTGCGAAGGACCGAACGGGCGCAGGTTTTAGTTCGGAGAAAATGATCAATCTATTCATAAAGCGAAAAGATGAGGAGAGAACGGCAGAGAACAAAAAGACGTCGTGATAAATGGAAATGAACCGCGGTCAAGGCAGAGAGACTTATTGCTGTCATTTTTCGTCGATAGCTCGCGCAGGACGTTGGAAAATTGCTGTGGGAAGGAATAAAAATGGTCGTTGGATTGAATGACCTAAAGGGGAAGACAATGACCTTCGAAGAACAAACGAATCGTCCAATCGACCATGCGTTTCCTGAGATGCCTCCCATAGAATACGGCGTAAATAATGGCGTTCGAACGATCGACCGTTTTGTTCTCCGAAATTTGTGATGATGTATTTAATTGTTATTGGAATGAAGCGAGAAGATCATCTAAATCGCTGCATTCCTCTGGCAAAATTTTTGCAAGCCTACCATCGGGTAATCAATCATGAAACAGGAAGCCATTAAGTTGAGATGAATGACAACGAAACTTTTTGGCAAAAAAGGTATCATCATCTTTCTTTATCTTTAGCTCTTTGCTAGTTTGTATGTTTTGATTGTGAAATGTGAAATTGTTTAGAATAACATGCAACCGGTGCACATTTATATGTTTAGAAGGGTGGTCCGAAGAATCTTCGGAAGGGTGAATAAGTTTTCGCCAACTTCTTGGTAATACGTTGGTGTACGGCTTCCTTAAAGCCCTATGGTAATCACCATTAATGGGTCGAAGATGTTGGCTCCTTAAAAATCGCTCTCATTATGCAGGACATCGATAGTGACTTATGGTAGAGGGGACGCTAATTGACAGCGAACGAAGAGTAATGTGACAAATACAAGATACAAATACTAAGAGGGAAAAACACATCCTGCCAAAACACAAGCCATGCTTATGAGTCGCGTTGTCCTAACGAATAAGTGTAGCTCGTGGAGCTTGTCTTCCATTTTGTCGTCTCCTTAACAGTTTGCGCCAGGAGGCGGCTGATGATATGGGAAGGCTAACATTTGGTAGTTTTCTTATTTTGCGACATGTTGACCCGACAAACGGTAGAAAGAAAGTAAGCATGCCCCGGAGCGACCGGCGGCCACCGGAGTCATGCTAACTCATCAATGATTAATGGTGCCCGAACGCCAGGCGAATAGGAACGATCCTGCCGCTGGTCGAGGAATTAAATTTATTAATGACCACGCGTAGAGTTGCATCGCAGCCCGTGGGTTGCTGAATCGGTTTCGGTTGTTTTTCTTTAATTGTTCCGTTGTTTTTGTGCTTTCATTCTGGCACTTCGTGACATTCCGTTGTGTTTGTGTGGCCCGTCGGGAGTGGGCCGGGATCGCACCTAACCGCACAAGTGGACCCGGGAAGCCAAAAAGGCACTGGAACCCGGGCACATTATCCGCGCGCCAACGGTATCATTTGTTTTCCACTCATTTCTTAATTAGATAACAAATGACTGCGAAGATACGGCAGGAGGAT
>JAOEFI010000007.1:4067895-4083293 GCA_034621735.1 Anopheles plumbeus
GCAGGAGGATGAAATTAAATGTCACGCCAAGATAATCGGTGACGCAGCAAATTGTCGGAGCGCGGAGAAAAATTAAACATTGATGACCGTTCGCGTCCGATGGAGCCGCCTGGTGCGTTTCGTGAAAAAGATACATAATTTAACACACTCGAACACGTGGTGTTTGCATAGTAGCATCCGTCCCATTCCCAGCTCTGGTTTTTTGGTGTAGCTTTTTCAGCTTGAAAGATCAATAAGATTGCCGCAACATGAATTGATTTAGGGGTGATAGTTACATCGGATGTAAAACGTTACATTAAAAGCAATGTGACAATCGCTCATACATCAGTATATATCTGTCTATTATTCAATGAATGTAAAACCCGAATACAATTGACGTGTTGCTCTTTTTCAAAAAGTGCAGTAATGTGTACTTACCGCAATTCAGTTTAATTCCTTCAAACAAATCAGAACGGTTCGTTTCCATCCGGTGCACAAAGCTGTCCTTATTTCTGCACTACATCCTTTTTTGAAAATGAAAATGTTCAGGTTCGGGCACGATGGTCGTGTCCATCGGCTTGGCCATCAGTGTTCTTTCGATTTCACCGTATGCTTATTGAAAAGCAGGTATGAGCATGGGAGTGAGATGAGAAAAGTGGATTTTTAATTACTGTATGAGAATATTAAGCTTTATTGATAAGTTTCCCATCCCTCGATCGATCGTTGCAGGTGCGCGTTGCAGCATCAACATCAAACACACACACACACACACACAAAATACGCAAACAATTCAACACATTTCGTTAAATTGCTTCTCGCCGCCAGGTCTGGTCCCTCTCTCCCTCTCTCTCTCTCTCTCTCTTTTTCTGTGTCGAATTATGGTCCAGTGTCGCGAATTGCACCGAAAAAGGAAGATAAAATGCCGCAGGTTTTTCCGAGCGCTTTCTTTGTCCGCCCCCACCCTGCTGCGCTGCTGGCTGTGTTGTTATTTAATGTGCGTCAAATAGAGCGAAATGAGTGGATCGAGTGACAAAAAAAAAAAAACAGGAAAAGGGAAAAAGCCCAACAACATCCGATAAATGGATGAGTTCGCTAGCCGTGAAAAAGCCCGACGCCGGGTGTTTCATCATTCAATGTATGTATTTGTCTTTTTGTGGGGTTGTTTTTTTCCCACTCAATACTCCTTCCATAAACATACTACCAAAAGGGGCAGAACATAAAGAATCGACACGAATGGCTGTACTAAAAGGACCAAAGGAAGGACCAGGGGGAAATTTTGCGCAAACTTTTGGAGCGGCTCAGGCCAATGAAAATTAACGTACGCTCGAAATTCAAATAACTGGCATGCCGGTAATTATTTTCCCCTACGTTTAATTGCCACCTTTCACCTTTCGGTCCCTTGTCCCTTGCAACGACTCGACCGACTTGCGTTATTCGTATTTACTCTGGTGTGGTGGCGTTGCTGATGCGGCCCGTTTCCTTTATCTTCACCGATCAGACATGGCTTTTTTTTCTCCTTTGGATTTCCCCTTTCGATAACCTGCATTATAAATAGTGATATGTGTTTCGATTTCGCCTATTTGTACCGAAAGTAATGGATATGCGCTGCGATATTTGTCTACGGGGTTTCTTTTACATTACATTTTGATCATGCTCGTTGGTATATGCTTTGCTGTGCTGGTGTGCGGTCCCATTATAGGCGTATCCGCGGTAACATAATCGATACGTCAATACAAATGGTTCCGAGGAAATTTTCCAGGGTAAGGAGACAAATTAACAAACCTTAACAAAGCCCGAACACATCCTTAACTTTGTTTAGAAATAATCACATTTCCCTCGTCTTCTCGACGGGAAACAAATTCTAGTTTCTTGTATACCTTCCCTTAAGTGGATGTGGATTCTTCTGAACGTGGTGTATCTAGTTAATTTCCATGCCTCTTTAATCTTTGACAACGACCATTTCCATTATCTATTAGGCTACTATATTCAATGTTGTGTCGGTTTTTTGCTAATGCATATCAATATTTCCACCTTTAATAAGTGGTTCACAAGTCATAAGGTGTGATGACAGATACATAAATTGATAAATCAGCTAATTAATTAATATAAATAATAAATTAGCACTGAGACAAAACACACACACAATTTCCACCGTTTCGCTGCTTCCGGCGGAAAATCATGCCATCAAAACAGCGGTCATCGATCACACTGTGTCCTCCGAAAAATGTTTTGCTAGGGGTGTATTACATGAATACCGCCTGTTTGTTAATTGGGTGTGTTCTCCGACTGCATATCGATATCCGACATCCGACCAAACCACAGGCGGCGGCCACTCCTTAAGTTCGTCCAAACTTGGCCCCAAACATTTTGGATGTTGCTAAATGGAACAACATAGTAATGAGAGACGGAAAAATGTTTAAATAGTAATTAATAATCATTATCATTGAAGGACGACGGGGGCGATGGTCTTCTAATGTTTCTTGAAGGGTGGGAACTACCTGTGGAACTCCAAAGATAGACTCAACATAGATAATTGACTGAAACCAATCCAATGCAAACTTATTTTCGTTTAATATATGTAAAGGTAGAATAAATGTAAATGGAAGACGGCTTCTATTATCAAAAAAAAAACAATCGCACAATATGTTCCAAACAGGAGAGGCCAATTTGGGTTTACTTTGTCCTCCCCCTGACCTACTGCAATGTCGCTGCTGAGGGGAAATTTATTCTTCCCCATCAAACTGTCACTTTAAGTCCTACCGAAAGTCACCCCTGCTCTCGCACCCCCTTACTACTCACCGACAACGGTCAGCTTGGCCTGCGCCCTAATCGGCTCGTTGTGTTGGGCCGGCCCGACCTGGCACTGGTAGAGGGCCGCATCGTCGTAGGACGCGTTGGTGATCCGCAGATTGTAGACACCGTCGGTGTGGTTCTGGTTGAGGGAAAACCTCGGATAGCCGACGATCTCGTTGGCGAAGCCGAGCGCGAACCCATCCTTCGTCCACTGGACCCGCCCGGCCAGGTGTTCGATCTCGCAGCGCATCACCACCTCATCGCCCTGGGCCGCCTCGATGTCGTTCGGCGTGATGCGGAACGCTTGCTGCGGTTCGTCGGGCTCCGAGGATGGCGCCCCCCACCCGCCGCCCACTAGGGGGGACGATAATCCGCCCGGTGATGGACATGCGGTCGCACACGACACCCGCAGGGGAGTGTCAACCAAAGCGCCGTCGACAGAAGTGAAGTCGACCGAAGCAACCAAAGAGAAAGGAAGAGAGAGAAGAGAGAGGAATGAGTGTAGATGGCGACGTTGGCCACGGGAGGCCACTGCACAATACCGGCCAAAGGACTCGGTGATCGAAGTGACCATCGTGTAACCGAATGCCGTCAGATACAGGGGGAAAATAAATCCTAACTGCAATTAATTTTAAATCAATTTAGGGCAATGATTTCTTGTAATGGTTGTCGTGGGTTTCTTGGTCCTTGGGAGTGCTGGCATCCTGGCGTCGTCTTGGTTGTGCGGGTGTTAAATTAATGTCTCAAGAAATTATTGACACCGCCGTTGGTTCGTTGAATTTTGATGTTATATGTTAGTGAGGGAAGTTAGTAGAGGTTTGTAATCATTTCACAAGTACAGACCAAAGTCTCTTGCGCCTTGAGTTCAAATAATTGATTTAATATGACTCTGCACCAAACATTTCAGAGTCCTGATGTCAGAGCCCTGATTGCTCGTGAAACGGCCGATCAAACTTTTGAAGCTTAACTTTCCTGTTTCATCCGATAAAAAGCTTCTAATTGTTGCTCATGGCAAAAGTGATTCAAGTTAACTAATTTAAATTTAATTTAAATATCGTTAACTTATTTTTCTCCGTGTGAACTATTATTAACTACACCTAAATAATCCACCAGAAGAGTAGGTGAAAATGACGACGCCATTTAAAGCCCCTTTTCGCGCCATTAAACAATCGAACAGTCCAATTAGAAATAGAACTTCACGTGGCGTGGGAAAAGGATTCAAGTTGCTACAGCTTTTCAAGTTGTTCCTGCGAATGGGCCACAATGACCACACACAGGCAGGGAATCCATTTTTAATTTTTCGTTTTTCAAGGACCATCTTCTGGACGTGTAACGGTGTTTCTCGATGGGAGAAATCTAACATTCCAGCTTATATAGTTAAGGATGTTGCAGAGAGAGCAACGAAAAAGGAAAGCAAGACTGAAAATGAGAATGAATGGGAGCGCGGAGAGCTCCGGCAATGGATAGGGTTAATGCTACAAATTGTAATTTATGGTTCAATCGGAGCGCTCGTGTGTGCGCTCTACCCTTTTTTTTTTCTTTCCCCTATCCTAGTCTTCTTGCGTCTACCATGGGGTCATATCAGTGTTTACATTCAATTGTGTGCTGTGCTCACGATCGTGAAAAATCGTTTGAAATGACCCGAATGTGATATACAATCACATTACACCGCCCCAGCATCCTCGCCCCCCTCCGGGTCAGGTTTGTTTTATTTGACAGTAATTAAACTAGAAAAGGCACAGATTCCTCCCCGTGACGATTGATGGCGCAGGAGGGACGAGCGAATCATTGCGCCATTAAAAGTCCACGTGGCACGGAAGTTATCCCGGCACGGCATCGACAATCGATGGGAAACCACGAAGGGCCGCCACTAATGGGCGGCGGGGGGGCCGGTTTGATTGCTTGTATGTGTCATTGGTTGACCTTTAGCCGATGACTGTTTTAGGCACAAGATGCTTTAGTTCTGTTATTCCATTAGTTCCGGAGATTTTATGGCCACAAGTCACCGAACGAAACAAAGCGTGTTCTTTTTTCCGTTCATGCTGTTTCTCGGAGCAGGGCATAACTCACACTGGATCGTGATTACATCTCTGCATGTCCAATAAATGCTAGTTTTTTCCAAAGTAAAATCTTTGACCCCACGAAAGTGCAGTGAATCATTTTCTTTTCCATTTCAATTAACATGCGCTGAGTATTTGATTCGGAAGTGCAATACTGATACGATTCAATCAATCGCTCCTGGAATGCGTTCCGACGTATGCTTGCGTCCTTGGAAGACGTTTGTCCTGTCTAAGCGCGGACGAAGCCCGCATGGCAAACACTTTATAGATTCTCAATCGCTTGCATAAATTCTCTACTCTACTACTCGATCGATTGCAGCAGTTGTCAAATCAAATCAATTTCAAATCGACAATTCAACAATCAATTTGAATAACAAATAATACGCTTGAATGAGCTGGAACTGCGGTCACGTAGCTTCCATAATGTTGCTGAAAATTTCTATGTTTTTTTCCATTTTACTGCTGCTTATCATGAATTGAAATTTACGGAACGGGACTGTTGCTATTAGCAACAAACAGTGGAAGGGTAACTGTAGTCCCAACCACAAACGAAATCGCCGGAAGCCATTGAAGGACAACTCAAAACACTGAACACTTGACTTATACTCTGAGTACTTACCTAAAGTAAAGACGATTGAAGAACAGATCAATTTCGTTGCGAATAGCATCCTTTCAGCGTCGCTACGGACTGCAACCCGGAAGGAGAAGACATCGACATCGACACATGGCATCCGGGAAGGATTGCACGGAGCAGGAAATAAAACAAAAACCATAAAAAGAAAAAGATGGAGGAAGCAAGATACGATGGAGATTATTTCCCCCGTTGATTGGAGCGGGCAGATCCCGTTTCGGGGAAGATAACGGGACTGGTGTGTGTATCAGATCGGCTTAGGGCCGTTAGCCAAGACGCCGGACGGGTGGCCCACGACCCCTGGAATGGTGGCTGGGTTCCGATGCATCCGTCTCGGGGTCGGGCCTGTGTGGCCTACGAGCCGTGCGACGATGATTGGGTGTTTATTGTTGCCCGGTAATCGGATTATCCCCCCTCACCCCCCCCCACCCCCCGGGCTCCCCGTGAAGGGGTTGACAAATTTTACAATCCAGTTCATTGCGACGCGGGAGGAGGAGCCGGAGGGGTTGGGGGGCACATTCCGGCGCCACTGGCTAATGTTGAGATTTCGTAAGCCGTCGGGCATCATCGAGGACATAAATTGAGCTGTGCCTTTTATGCATTAGGTTCAGGCCGCCGGTTGGACGTGGTCTTCCTTCCACACACCATCACAAACACACACACACTTAGAGCTTAATGGATAGTAGTAGCTTTGAGGAATAAAAATGTTTGCATGATTGACCACCCCGGTCAATTCTGTTCAATGGGAAGTCTCCACAAGAAAACTCAAAGCAACGAAGACAACGAAGACGACCCCATCCCTACTCTGGCGACTCTGGGTCAATGTGCGTTTCCGGGGGTTGCGTAAGATGCGTCTGACGATAGCTAGTCTAGGTTTTACTGCCTTGCGGTAATCATAAAATTTAAATGATTACGAGCCTGTAACCGGGAAGGCGACGGAAGGGCTGAAGGAAGCGCTGGCGCATTCCTGGAGAGTGGTATGGGTGTGCGATAAATGTTTCCGACACGATCTTTACTCGCCTTAGAGAGAGGGTACGTAAATTGGATTGACGCATTCCATGACGGGCTTCGGAAAATTGGAATTGATATGATTGGGTATGTACGTGAGAAGTTATAGTACAATTTTTTGCCAATTATAATAATCACCCCAATTTCACAAGATATGAATAAAGGATTCAAACTTCAAGAAGAAATGTTAAAACGGATTTTAAGCGCAACCCAAGTATCCGGAGTTGACGGAATGTGAAACAACATATTTTCAAGGAATGTTGCTTTGTTTTTTGCCATTTCTTTGGGGTGGTAGGATGCCCAAAAGGAGCTGTTAAGAAAAAGGGATTCTCTTCTGTTTTTAGATGTATTATAATGAATCTTATCTGCGAGCTTTATCGGTGTTAGATGAAATGTACCCTGACTGAAACACGAAACTTCACAAGGATTGAACTGGATATCAATTCGTTTGAGACTAAGTACGGTTTATTGCTTTGGCAAGTCTTGCCTTGACGTTGCGGATACGTCTGGTACGGACCGGGTCGTCCTTTGCGGGCTCAAATTTTTGGTTCTTTTCTTACGAAAGACGGGCGCCACGTGCTGCCGGTCCTGAGAGGAGAATGGATGGACGTGGCTTGACCAAAGCCCTACCAAGAAGGTGCTCGCCGGTGATCCTTTTGGCAATGGGGCCTGTTGAGTATAGCGAGCTCGTGTACCAAAGCTGGCTTTGGGCAGGATTTGAAATATCTGAAAAGCAATTGGTGGCAAGATAGGCCCGATGTCATTGCTTTCGATTTAGAAAAGGCACTCGATTTCATTCTACAAAATGGTTTGAGTTAACGTATAACATACAACACCAACACATTTTTGACGATTTACTTAAAACAATCAACCAAAACGCTCTATGAGAAGCATTCGTCAATGGTTCTGGGTTAATCGATTTTTAAACGAGAACAAATTTGATTTGTTTGTTGTCATTTCCAATGAAACAGTTTCACAATCTCACATCAATGTGCCTACGATTCGGACGAATTTCTAAGCTGCACAGAAACCGTCGAAAACCTTAACTCACGAGCTGCACCTGGGGCGATAGGTTGTTGACGAATTTCACGCGAAGTCCAAAGAAGTTAGATAACAGCTGACAAGGCATGGAAAACAAACGCAATCACTGCTAGTCACTGTTTCTCCTAAATCCGATTCTTTCTTTTTTGGCTCCGCTAGCAACACTCATTCGGATTGCACTCCCTCGCCTTCACACACGTGCTTTGGAACGTTTTTCTTGGTTTGAGATTTCACAGTCGCAGCTTACCTGCTTGACAGTCCGTGGTCACTAGCGCTAGCGAAAGAAGGCTGCCAGACGATGCTGGACCACCACCAGAGACGTGCGCTTTCGTTTGTTTTCCCGTGTTTATTTACAATCTGTCAAAGCCGGGGGCATGCGCACTGAGCGCGAGGAAAGCTTCTGTGTACGCTCCCAAGGGTGTGGGAAAGTCGTAGTGTGCCTTGACGGAAACTGTTTTTTATTAGGAACATTTTATACTTTGATTCACATGTGAATTCGCGTGCCCAAAACGGGGCTGGTGGAACGCTCAGAAATGAAACCGTTTAAACATTTTTCCAGGTACTTTACTTATGATGTACGTAATGGTTATTTTGCTCATCCCGCAGAAAGTAATGAAGAGAAGGAAACGTAAGTTGGTGAATTTTTGAGGCATCAATACTCTTGCACTATTAGGAACTCGTACTCCTTCTCCTGGTGGCAAAAATCCTACGATCTTCTGATCGCAATCACTCCTGCCTTTATTATTTCTATCCTCAGACCATCAGTATCCTCCGAAGGAGACCAATATTTCGTTGGCGTTCTGGCGGCCGGACGGATGGAAACTGTGGCCATTGTTCGATCAGTAAAATCAATTTATCTTTTGCTGAAAATTCATAGCGCGGCCGGTGCAGGAAAAGCGCCCTTTGGGACGGCAGTGTGGAATGCAGTACTGGCGAGGCATCGTGGCGTAATGGCGGTTAGAGAAATATCGCACGAAACACTAATTAATCAAAGCCCAAAATTTAAATTGACACCATACAACACCGCCCGTCGTGGGGTATTTGTTTTCCTACCCCACCCGCACTGCGACACAATACAGTGACAGGCCGGTGCCGAATGTAAGCGGGGGAGGGTGGGGTGACTTATAACCTTAATTACAACGCAAACAGCATGCCATCGATAACGGGGTAAGTCAGTAATTATGTTAATTAAATCATTGCCCACGGATGTTGCCCCGTTGGTTGCAGGGAGAAAGTAAGAAGATTGGCACACATTTCCATTCACACCTGGCGGGATCGAAGTTCGCTACAGGAAGCATGGAAAACTCCCAAGGGGGAATGGGTGGCTTCGATTTTGTTTTTCCAGTCCCAGTATTACAGATTCTACTTCCGATGCTGTGCGCAAGTCTCTTGGACAGATGGTGCATTCACGCATTTCTAGTGATGCCAAAGAGTAAGTGTTTGAATGTTTTACGTGGAGTTTTCCCGAACACAGGTCCCACTGGTCCTGATTGATTAGGTTATCGGTCACCTCGTCCGTTGGTCGTTTGATCGACAGGAGGCGAGAAAGCTGAAAATGTGGCATAATTACGTGAGCATTGTGGTGGTACGTCCTCAGCGAAAAAGGCTGGGAAGCGGATAGGGAAGCAACGAGGGGGTCGCAGCGGGTTAATTAATTCACATTTCGGGCAGGCAATTAAAAGAGAGAGAGAGAGAGAGAGAGAGAGAGAGAGCACAATAAATGAACGATGACCTCCCGATGTCGGCGATGCCGTTTTATGATGACTTCGCGCGGCAAAAGATCGATCGTACGTACGAAAACTGCAATCAATACTTGCGTATGGGTGGGGCTGCCCGGGAACTGCATCGGGGTACATCCAGCAGCTGCTGCAGGCAATTAATGAGTCAATCAAGGCTTATCCTGGCACGGATTTATTATTGCGGATTGATCTATTAGTTTAATTGGAACGACGGGTTGTAGCAGGTCCAAGAACCAGGTAGCATCGGATTCCAGGCAACATAGTAAGCAACATTTTCTTTGTGACCAGCTAACTAATCAGTGGGAATCAAAGCGTCACAATGTATTCTATGCTGGCATGAAAACATAAAACATACACAAGCCTGCGATCACCAAGTTCGTAACATAAACAATAGGGTATTAGCTATTACGAAATGATATCCATATGTTCTAACAAACTGCATCAACAAACGGCCGTATTGAACATTTTACATTGTTTAAACAAATTTCCACGGCTTTAATAGAAACTGGTGAAAACCTTGGGAAACTATAGGTTTACGTATTCATCAATTTGGGCCCCAAAAAACCAACATTAAACAGGTTACTTTCGCCGCTTTCCTGTTTTAAACAAGTGACTACCAATATTCATCCTCATGTATGGCGTTACAAACAACAAACAAACAACTTAAAAAGAGTAATTATAATTATCTGGAAAACGTTACGTGAAGATAGTATATGATAGCAGTAATTAAACGTCATCAGCATTAATAGACAGATACCGAATAATACTGACGATAAAGGACCTGTGCCATGTGTTGTTTTCAACTGAATTTAAAATTAAACTAGAACATTTAAAATTAAACTCTGAAAACAAAGGTGTACTGAAAGGAATTACTGCAAGTGCTTCGTATTCGGAGTGTTTACAGTTTAACAAATCCGTCAATAAGATTTAATAATAGAGATGATTCATTACTACGATGTACAGCTATGCTGACTTTCTTGTAAAACATAATCTGTTTGCTAATCGGAGTTTTCCAGTTTACTCCCATGCAGAAGATCCTATTTGCACTGCACCGATGTATGCAAACCCAGTGGACAGTGCCATTTGTTGACGGACGAAGTAATAATTGCTTCCCAAATTTGCCACGAAGTATTTGCCATGCTGCGAGAGTGAGTGCGTGTTGGAGGCGAGTGTTATTGGAAAAGTTCACATCAAAGCGTCGGCGCCTAATGAAAGTAATAACTCCACACAAAAGAACGGAAACTACTCTGCCGCCCAAGCAGACCCCAAATGCGTGGTGCTCCAGTGAGCACGATGGGAAAACGATGCACGCAAACCGCATGCTCACGCATAGCACTGAGATTGTTACTATTGCGGTGTTAGGGTTTTCCGCAGAAAGTGAAAGACAGCAACCCGGGGAGGTAGCACTATCCGTTGCGGAAGTTTTTCAATTTATGTTTATTCTTTTCGATATAAAATGCCACAAACTTATTCAATTATGAGTGCAGTAAGAATGCGGCTTGGGAAAGCTTTCACCAAACCACTCGCTTGTGATGGTAGTGGTGGCACTGGAAAAGCGATCCACGTAGGCACATGCTGGAGGGAAAAAGTTGCCCTAGGACGAAGATTAGCGAATTCTCGCTACAGTTTGTAAAGTACGTCCTGTTTTATAGCAAATGAAATATATTTGATATGAAAATTAGCATGAATATTGTATTATTTGGAACTATTATCCCCAAGGCGTGACATGGAGTGACGTTTACATTACTGGATGACGTTTTCCCAAAAACAACAACATGGATAAACCGGGCTCATACGAATAGTATCATAGTTGGCAAAGTTAAATTACATTAGGAACTTAAATTCATAGCTTTCCACTATAATGCATAAACTGGGACCGACTGTAACGAGGGAAGGGGTACATAGAAGAAGCAAATTAATTTATGATGAGTCTACAAATTAAATCATCTACGCTCGACGGTTCGCCAGTCGGCCAGTGCTGAATGTGTTATGGAGAAGAGGACACTCTGATGTTTTCGGAGAGGCATTTTCCCCGTGACGATGCATGGCCGGGCTCGGGCGTTATCCTGTCGCTGTCAAACAGGAACCGGTCGGCATTCCAGCGCACGTTTCGATGCGCCTTCTATCCGGCGGCCAAATTCCTTCATCCCGCGAGCTAAAAACTGTCAGAAGTTTAAGTCATGGCTGGTTTGTGGAGCATGTGGACGCGTCCGCTTTGCTCGCTAGCGAAAAACGTGCCAGTGCGAGCAGCCGGGGAAAATGTCTTTCATGGCCACGTCGCTAACGACATCCGTGTGTGTGTGCTGGCTGAAACAGTAGCCAGACAACTTTGATTGCCAACACTCTGCTAATTCTGTAATCAGATTTTTATTCATTGTGCACTCTTCGTGTGGAAAACATTTTCATGCTTCAGCGACGATCGAAATGGGCATAAGCGCCACTCCGACCATCCAGCTTCGAGCTGAATCCATGGGTCTATGTTTGGCTGTAACTTTGTTGGCTGTGATGTGCGGTTTTACTACTTTTACATGAATGTATTTTTTGGTTTGTGCAGTGCTTTTGCCACTTGACCGACTGAAGGCTGCAGAATAGTTTACATGATTGGTATTTTGATAAAACGAACCATGTGATTGTGTGTTGCGCGGTTGAATAGGTTTAATTCAACCCGTATTTATGGCAAAAGTGAAACAAACTGAAGTTAATTATTTCGCTTCTAAATGTGCGGTAAATGAGAGTGAATTCATTTGGATCAAAGAAACACAGAAACATACTTTCATAATTGATGAAGCCTTGGTTTTGAATATTTAGCTATATGCAGAAAAACTGTTCACAATCTACCCAACCATTAAGCGTATCTGGTTTACCTAGTGTATCACACAGGTTTCACATCAGCAAGCAAACAAAATCAATACTCATTTGAGTGCCATGGTTCTTTTAATGTACGGGTGAAGTTTCAATACCGATGAGAAGCTTTAAGGGGAAATCATGTTAGATGGTTGGCTTGTTAATATATGTATGTGCAAGCTTATTGTTTAAGTTTTCAAAACCGAAATCAAACAGAGTCCATTGATGGAATAATGGAAAAGTTCGGTAATGTTCTACGGTATTGTGTTCCTGGGCCTTATTTCGTGCAGCATTTTCGATTGACCTGCTTCTTCTCCGGATCGCACCACGAGGGAGGGGGTGGGGTTGGGAAGGGGGGCTGTGGCTCTGGTGGTCCTGGGGGTGTCGAAACCGGCAAGCCAAAGCTTGGCTCGACGGCTCGAAAATCATGTTGTTCCAATTGTGCTTATCCAGTGCTTCCGGGACAATAGGAAAAACTTTGACCAGCTCCCGCTCGGAACGCGGCTTTCGGCCCGGAAGCGAAGTGGATGGCGCAGCAGATCGGTCGACGACCTTTTTTTCTTCGATGCTCCATGTTTTCCATGCTGCGCCCCCCTCAGCCGGTAGAGCAACAGAGCGAGCGGACTGGACCGAGTCCCAACATAATAGCGCATTATGTTGATGAAGGCGGCCGAATTCGGTGGAAGGGGATGGTTTTTGTTGTTGCTGGTGTTGTTGTTGTTGTTGTGTGTGACTGTATTAGTGTCAACGAATCCGTCGGTCGTCGTCGTCATCGTCGTCATCATGCCATGCCACAACTGGATTTGGATTCCGCTGCCTTCCGGCGGCCTCCCCTTGAGGCAAACACGCAACCGAATGGGAACGAATTTTCGGACGATCCGAAAGCTTTTGCATTATCAGCCCCCAGACCCGGGGTGGTGGAGGGCTGCTGCTGCTGCCCTGTCTGTGTGTTGTACAACTTGTTTTATCTTCGCTTTTAGGCTATTCATTTGAATAAGCATAATTCACCGCCGGGATCTTGATTAAAAAGTACCGAGCTGGCGGGGCTTGGCACCAACTGCAGTCGCAGGTTTGTGCGCTCGGCGAAAAGTAAATGGAAAAGTTGGTCCATCCCTCGCGCTGCTGTATTATCGAATGTGTTTGGTGGGAAACGATCGTCGCCAGCGCTAGTCGGTCGCTCCAGTCGACCAGTCGGGCTCGGTGTGTTATTTTATTGTCAAAAAGTTTCACAAATTTGGCGGCTTTGTGTGTCGTACTCTTTGGGCTGGAGTCAGCTTTCTTCTTTTGCATCCACGGAAACCGGTACAGAGCGTTTGCAAACTTTTCCTCCAACACCACAATTACGGCCGGTTCCGCAATAAAATGCAATAAAGGAGGGCTTTGCGAGAGTTTCAACCTTTCGCCGATTTCATTGTGCGGGAAGCATTTGACGGTGGAAATGCAAGAGCTTTCCACCTCGCCGATGGAGGCGCCCAGTACTTTTCGGCGGTATGAATGAAACGGGTGTCTGATTGGATTTTAATGGTGGCCTCGAACTAACGTAATCTATTTTGTCAACGGTACCGCCAGGGGGTATTTATAACGAATTGGTCGAACCCAACCACACAGACAGGCAGTTTAAGAGTTGTGTTTGTTCAACGAATGTTAAGTCGTTTAAGTTTAATCAGTCCGTTTAATTTAGGAGAATAATTTAGCTCGTGATCAGTAGTAACGATGAACAGTGGACACTATAAATTGACTTCGAAGGTACAGGGGGTGATCCGCGAGTGCACTCTTTTCATGGCAAACTTTTCCGAGTCCTATAAGTCGAATTTTGGTTTTTGAAGTTGATCCAAAGCCTCTGAAATTCCGTCGACACATTTTGAAACGAACTCTCGGGCAATTAGAAATTCTACCAGCGAACCAAAAACAACCAAAGCCAATTGCCCGCGAGCAAATGAAATGAGTAACGAAGGATGATAGATGGTACGTGTTTCATTCTCGGATGATGCATATTGATGAATTGCTGCATGAAGAGAGTGATATCTGTAGTGGTGCACACGTGCACATGTGTGGAATACAGAACGGTCTGTGATTGTGAAATGTCTGTGACTTTATGAGGTCGTTGCTTTGGTTAATAGGGTTTTGCTGTACATTTTACGATTAGAGTTTACAAGCAAATATTGTAATCCTTTATTTAAAATAATCGTTCCCACTTTGGCAACAAAAATCATAAATATGCAGTGGACTGTGGTTCATAGATAAAAGCAGTCGCGACATTTGTAACATATGTTGATGTTGACAAAACCAATTCCCATTGCGAGACACGGTCGCCTATTTGCGACTAAATAATTAAATCAATGCAAATTGATGCACTTCGTTTGAAGTACGTTTGTTTGCGTACTGTTTTGCATAGTGATAGAGTTTTTTTTTTTGAACGACAAACGTTCAAAGCATATGGAAATCAACTCGTGCGTAACACGTGGGAATATTAAAAAAAACGGGAATAATTTTCAAAGAGAAGAAAATTAACCGGATGCAATACGGCGGGAGCAATTCGATTATGATTGAAAAGGTTTTTCCTATTTTCTCAATCAATCAAATGAGAGCAAATTGTCACAACCAACGTTCCGCTGTGTCATGGCTTGCTGCCATCGCCCCATATTGCTTTTGATGCAACATTTGGATGCTTTTGTGGAAGCGCTTACATTGTTCCAGTACTAGGAACTGAGGCTGATGGAAAAGTATCATCGTCGTTCACGTGGAAATTCGTCAGTGTAGCTTTCTTGGTTGGTTGAACACCGAACCGAAATGGATCGGTCATAATTTAGTCCGCAAACCATACCGCAGCAGACATTCATGGGCTGGACGTCCGTCCCAGGGCCGTTGGTCGCATCATTGTGTGGGACTGGCGGGAAATTGTGCGGAAACCTCAGTATTGTCTCTGTTCGGCGGGAGCCAACCGAAAACATCCCCCGTACCTGGAGCCCTCCTTTTTGATTAGTCGCACTCCTTGCAAGATCTCGCGACGGAAGAAAAGGATTCGCGCTGGACCGGTCCCCCTCGGCCGGGTCCTCCGCTGGCCGCTGCAACGGAGCGTAATGAGCGGTGTGAAAATTTCGTACTCCTGTCATCGCCACTTTTCCACACAATTTATGGGCCTGGGGCCCCGTCGGCCCCGGGAGCTCGTTTCGTCTAATTTGTATTTAAGTTCCATTCTCGGCCCCCGGACCAATTTCGGTTTGCCCGGGTACGAAACCGAAATTACTTTCCCTTGCGGGGGCCGGACTGCCGGAAAGTCATTTTCCCGGGCTCGGACCATCG
>JAOEFI010000007.1:4107934-4123885 GCA_034621735.1 Anopheles plumbeus
TTCGGAAGGAGGTTGCTGTCATGTTGCGACGGTGACATTAAACGGTCGGAGAGATCCGAAATTGGGCTATAAACACACCCCCCGCACTCGTCCGATTCTGGTGAGGGGTGGGAAAAGAGGTGAAACTTTTGAGGAAGTATTGAATTATTTTTTTTTGCTTTTCATCCAACGAGTGGAAAACCAAACAAGCTTTAAGCAGGCGGAAAGAGAGGATGTTAAAGCTCAGAAGCCCCACAATTTGGCGCGAAAAAAAAAAGAGAAAAAAAACAAGTCTTACAATGGAAACGGTCGGAAGATTCCCAAGGGTCTCCCTACTTCTGCTTTCCACCTCTTCTCTTGTGGTGTTGGTTTGGTGCCGATTTTTTTGTTGTTGCTGTCTTCCCTCCCATTTTGGATTAATGGTGGGAAAAAGTATAACAATTAGCCATAAATTAAATGAAGAAAAATTAAGTCGTTAACGAGTCCGCTGACCACCTTACACAGGGGGGACTGGCTGTAAGCGGAATGGCACACGGATTGCAGCGTCGGATTGCGCGAACTCGCCAGCTTTAATACCGTTTTACGGTTGGCGTTTCTACTCCCCCCGAACGGGTGGGAAATCATCATCGGGGCGTGCTTGTTGGGTGCGACTTTTTGTCCGCCTTTACTATCGACGGAGATGGGTGCGAATGTGACTGCTGTGGTTTTCAGCAGGTCCACCCCCTCGCGGTAACCGCTCCCAACCACCCGTTGCGCGAGGGTGGAAAGGTGAAAAATCGGAGGGCCGGCTGCTCCAAGGAAGATGCTCCAAGGGTTGGCAAAGTGAATTGTAACCATTCGCAGGGACAGGACAACTCTACTTGACTCCCTCCCCTGATGCTCCACCGTGCAAGTTTTAAAGGTTTTCTTCTTAATCTTAGAAGGCGAAAAAGAGGAACGAGAAAAAATCTACCACCAAGACCCAGCCAAGGTTTGATGTCCACTAGGGTGCAAATGATGGAAATGAATTAAATAAAACAAAAATGTTGTTACGCCTCAGGTGGCCAGCTGCCGGGCCCTTGGCAGCCTCCCTCCACCCGTTCGGTGCAACCATGCATAACGATAGTGTGTCTCTCTGTAGGTAGAAAGAGTGAGAGAGGTTTAACTACAAAAAAAATGTATATCTATACAGAATCACACAATTATGAAAATGTGATACAGTCAAGAACATTCCCAGCACGCGGACTCGACAACGAGCGAAATAAAAAACAGCACTCGAAGAAGAATCAGAGTTTTGTTTCAGCAGAACTCTCGGTTTACAATTGTGGGAACTTTTTAACTTTTAGAACAGCGCAAAAAATTCATATTATTCCAAAAAGGAACCAGTTGTTGGAAAAAGTGTTTCCAAGTCTAAAGGATGCTACATAAACATAACAGAATGCCGAAATGTTCTGAAGTTTCCGAAGTGGGTTAATAAGTTATTCTTGAATCAAATGAATACTGTAATTTAAATGTTTTTTATTCACATTTTTTAATTCGGAATCCATTTAACGAAGTCATTATTCAAAAGACTTTTTCATTCATTCATTTTAATCATTTTGACAAACGATTTCGTTTAGGTATAGGACCATTTCCGCTTAATTACTGATAGCAATGAATTAGATTATTTGAAGAGATTGAGAATGGAGAGCAAAACAAATGGAATTACAAAGTACTGAGAGCGCACTCCAGAGTTTGGTTAGAAAGGATACGATGATCCTGTTTATAATGAAAATTAATCCACCCGAAGAAGCGAGAATAGCATGTTTGTAATGCTGTTATGAAATTCCCGCTAAAATCTGGTATAATTTCAAAATGCGGGAAAACTGATTGTTGCTTCCTAGAGATTGTTTATACTTCTCCTCCGGCCATAGCAAGTCGAAACCTTCGATGGCTCGAACAAACACGGTACCATCTCTCACACTAATGATGCCGCTTTGCTAGAGTCTCTACATTCTGCATCATCCAAGTCCGGTGGAAAAGCGGAAAATCCTGCACGTGCGGAACTTAACCTCCGAGTAACTTTTGCCACACAGGGGTAACACAACACGGACCCGTTCCTGGAACATCCTTGTGGAGACGATACGGAGCCCCAGATGTCTTCCGGCTGCTTTTGGGCGCACGGCCGGATATCCGACACATATTGCCTACAGGACGGCTTACCGTCCGGACGGCTCTCGCCGATACTGCCTCCAACTTCTAGGGAGAGCGGTCCTTTGAGAGCTTTTCCGCCGTATTCATGCTTCGGAAAAGTTACTTTCCGCCGTGGCGACCACGCCGGCGTTCTGTGTGAAGGCGAATGCGAAAGTTCATTAATTACGGAACATGTTCCGATTTGAGCTTCCACCCTCGATGAACGCCGTCGGAAGCGAAGGCCGGCGTACGCAGATTGCGCTTTAATTTACTTTAAAAGCTGCCACTTGAACTTCTCTCGAGGATTCAACGGGACACATGGGTTGTGGCACATTTTGCAAAAGGCGATCTGACGAACGGAAAATTCAATGCACTAAATGGGCGAAAGGGAAATAATAGAATATGCTGGAAAGCTCCCAAAACGGCGAAAAAGGGAGGATTCTAAAAGTTTTTAAGAATAGAAATAGGAGCCTACGGTACGGTTTCAAGTTACACTTGCACACAAAAAGGACTGTTTGCAAAACAAAGGCAAAACAAAACAAGGCGAAACCTTCAGAGCGAAAGCTTACAATTAATCTAAACACAACGATGGGAGGCGTCGGATGGAAAGTAAAGAAAATGACTATGCTTTTCCATTTTTGGTTTTTAATCGTGATCCAGCATCAAGGAGCAGGAACATCGGCAAGATAGGGATGGGTATTCATCAGGTGCTAGGATGTTGTTGAGAATGTTCAAGCTATGCTCGACAAATGTACTTTCGATTATGTTTATGCTAATGTTATACATTATTTTCAAATAGGTTGAATAACGTTCAATGAGGGGAAGTTACAAATATTAAATAGCTGTAAAATAGAACGGGTTTGGTTCCCCGCCATTGAGAACCTCTCGGGGAGATCTGTTCTCATTCAAATTTCATACTTTATATTATCTATTTCTAATATAAAAAAGCAAAAAAATATAAACGATTCTTCCTTCCAATTCCAATTCTACGGAATTGGTTTTCCCTTGATTGATGTTGCACGTATCTCTGCTTCACGCGTAAATGGAAATTCAATAACGCAAAAAAAAACCGACTGAATACCTGATTGCATTGCAGGTTAATTCGTTCATTTAAATCGTTTTCAATTCGCTATCTCCTTCTCTCCCTCACTCCCTCTTGCTCTTTATTGGTCTCCCTCTGGCTCATCTTTTCTTTATTTTTACGAAAACTATATTCGCTTTTGCTTCAGAAGAACCGAAAGTGAAAGAGAGAAAGAAAGAGATATGGGAAGAGAAATGGAGAGAGAAAGAGAGCAATTCAATTTGATGGTCATCATAAAAGAAAGCCGTTCTGGTGCTAGCTACTGAGGAAACCTTATGGAAGGAAAACCACCCCATCTTGGAATGAATTCAGAGGATGTATTCAGCCCTCAGAGCCGTGTTCGGTAATAGAAGCTTTCGTGAGAGATATGGTGTGACGACAAGTGAAATAGATTGGTACCAAAGAAAAAAAAGAAAAGAATACTGTAAAGTTATATTCAAATTTAGCAAACGTTACCAGAGAAAGAAAAAAACATCAAGAAAGATGATTCGAAAGGAAAAGTAAGCCCGGTGACGTTGCGTCCGCTGAATACACAATGAAATACGAAAAATAAAGCTCCCGCAGGCCGTTTGGAGTAACGATGGTTTGGTTTGGGGTGGTTCGTTGCCACGGTGTCATTTTCCGGTTCCCACCCCCTACCCAGCGCCAATTGAATGTCCTGCTTTTGGCGTATCCTTGTCTTGTCTATCACAGACGATGGAGATCCCATCCAATCTGTGGTCCATCGCCGGCGGAACCATCGCCGACCTCATCATCTGGCGGTCGGGCCAATTTTCATCGCCGTCCCCGAATATCCGCGGTTATGGTGTCGTTTAATTTTGTTGAAATTATTTTATGGACCAAACTCTCCCCGCCCCACTTCTTCGTGGACTGCCGGAAGGGTCCTCGGGCCGGTTTTTGTCATTTTTGCACCACAAGCATTCGTGCTCCACTGGGGGAGAATTCTTCCCAGAGTTGAACTCCCTTTGGCAAGGTAGGGTGAAAGTAATAAATAAGGAAAAAGAAGTCATTTGAGTGAGTTTAACAGTCTGGCGGGAAATCGACCCATAAAATTAATGCGTTAAATGTACCGGTACTTATTTAACTCGGGAAGTTTGAAGCTCCATTTCGACAACAAATCAATAATACTTTCATTGGAATTGTTCATAGAAAATTGCGTTAAAAACCACTTGCTGTACTGTTGAAATGAAATGAGCAACTCAACTATAATTTGAATGAATGCAGCAATAAATTGTATTTAGGAATTTATCTCCTGGAAATAAGTATAAACATTTTATTTAATATGTTTTTGGTCTATAAAAAGTTATTCAAGTTATCAAATAAAAGCTTGGTAACTTCTAACAAGTCTACTCACTGCAGTCAAACTTGTTAATACATTGATCATTTCTGACACGAGCGGACAAACGATATTTATCAACAATTTGTTGTGGAACCAAAAAAAAACCTGAAAAACCTGACGGAAAACAGGACGAAAAAAAAAACAGCCTCATCGCACAATGCCACCCTCCATGGCGTGGTTCTTAAAAGGACGAAAAGTGACTGTTCTAATTGAAATCAATTTTCCGGAAGCATGTCAGTCACTTTGACCGCGCTGTGAAGTTTCCCTGTTTCGGTGTGGGTGGTGGTGTTTTTTTCCCTCTCTCGCAAAGTCCTGCACAGTTCGCTGCACTCGTTGACCTTTTTCTTGCCCGGAAAATGCGCGAGTACAGATAACGGTCCGCTGTCGTCCTCTGTGTTCTTTCCCGTTGGCTATGAAGTACACAAGTATCGTTTAGTTTTCCAAAACCGTACCTCCGGTGTCCTCGGGGAAATTTTCTCAAGTTGCCTCTCAGCTTGTGGTAGTATATAGTGAAAACGTTTCCGTACAGATATAAAATTGGTGTATCGTTTTTCTCACCGTTTGTTTTTTTACTGTTTTTCTTTCATTCCAGGTGAGTTATGACATGCCATCGCAGACGTAGCGAGCAACACCGGTGGGCACCATAAGTCCTTTCGTGAGTCTATGGCCAGATACCAAAGGGGGTGGGAAACTAATCGTCCGGTGGAAGGCCCTTTTTTCGGTGAAAATGTGTTTTTACGGGTGAAAAATCATTACAAGCGGTGAAATAATTCAAAGTGCGCGCGCGGCCGCTCAACCAGAGGAAAATATCCACATTTGATAGTGCGAAAAATGTTGCGTGCGTAAATTTGTTTGTCCGCCATGGATCCAGAAGGGTGCAATGCCTTGCTGGAACGGCACTCGATTGCGTCCGAAAAGCTCGTGTCGGTCCGTGTCGATGGAAATCGCCGTGTAATTCCTACGCACATGTTCCGGTGGCAAGTCCTCCGTCCCTGCCAAATGGAAAACAATGGCGACAGCATTCGAATTTGGAGTACCTTTACCCAGGGCCCGCTGGCAGAGCGGGAAATGGTTGTGAGTGGGTTCCGGCCACCGGTACGGCCCCAAACATGATGGATCAACGGTGGCCTATGTGTACATAGCGAACACACCGGCGGAACAATGTTTTATGTTGAACTATCACGATACGAGCGCTAGTTCTTGTTCTTGGTGAACATGGGCGGGGGGAGCATGTTTCCAACTCCTAATCTCCCAACTCACACACTAGTGTAGAGTCTCGGGCGCGAGTTTCACTGGCACTGGCTCTCTAGGATTGCTAGCGCCACTCGTGACTGACGGGTGTAACCTCAACCAGGAGCATGTTTACTAACAATTGAAACACTTGTAAGCTCACACCACCGGTACAATGGCGTGCCGTGGAATGAGGCCATGGCAAACATCGGTGGAAGCGTGTTCAGTTGGTACCAATCCGGGGCCCACGATAATCTCGGGTTTGTGACAATCGTTAAATGACGCTTACACTGATTTTGAACCGATTAATTGCTGGAAGGAGTAAAGCGTAGAAAGAGAAGTCCTCTATCTCTCTCTTTCTTGTACTTCTTGCCAGTCATTTGGAACATGTTTCAAAAGGTGGTCGGCTCCTCCTCACACTATGATATAATTTATTAAGACCTTATGTCGCAAGGTGGGGTTTACATCGGAACACCTATGACAAGCTTAAGATAATCCACCATAATGCGTGTGTCATTTTTCTTGTGCGTGACCGAAAGTTTATTCTTTTTCGATAGTTTCACCGTAGAGGTGTTCTAGGCCCCACCGGAAATGGTCACCGTCTCATATCGTCTTTCTTTGATCAGCATAAAAAGATGGGAATGTAGGTGCTTGCCAACTGGTTTCCGAGCGTTTGATTGTGCAGAGCAGTTTTTCGGTTCCGTGCGGCGTAGGTTTAGTCAAGTTGTAAGTTGGTCCAGTAGAGAACCCTACCGGGCACTGGTTGGAGCACTCCGTCAATCAATTTCCGCACACATGATCCGGTTAAGCCCACGATAAGTGGAGTGTGTGCTTATTCCCCATTCGGAAGAACGCAACGGTCTCTACGCTACCGATTCCGATTTGCTCGTTTCAGTTTTATGAAGCTGGCAAAAGTACTGTGGGCAAAAGTATCTTAAGTACACAGTCGGTGGGCCAACTGGAACCGATAGGCACGAAATGTCAACGTTCGTTGGCGTTTACTGGCGCTACTATTTTCGGGCGCACAACGGGACCTCTAACGATGTTTATTATGCGTAACTTTTGCGTGAAGAAGGTCCATTCCTACTTTCCCGGCTTTCTCTCCGGTCACTACTTGGCCGTTGTGTCCAAGTTATCGTCAGCGCCCCCCGCACTCTCCCCAGGCACAGTTTTATTCGATTAGCTAGCCAAGGGTTTGCGTGCGTGTGTGTGTGAGTGTGTTTATGGGCGCCCACGCTGACCGGATGTCGGAGGTTTTCTTCCCGTGTGCCTCGCCGATGTCGACCATCAAGATATTGAACGGTCAATCTCGGAGGAGTGTTGGATTGGCGGGGGGATGGAAACGGGAATCGAAGATGCGTATGCTAAACACGGACGATGAACTCATGCGTCAAGGTGCGTTGAAATCAAGCCCGATTCGTTTCGATGGCCATCAAGATGACACCACTTTTTTTTGGCGGAAGAGTTGAGAAGAAAACCGCATGAACGAAACCGTTCTTAGAGTAGTTCCTTCGGCATTGTATTGAAGTCGTTTGGACATTTGTTCATTCCGTTTGGTAAACCTTTGTGGATCCCTTTAATCGAGGGCTGGCACACATTTCAGTTTTCCTTCCCTTTTTTCCTGTTTACGCCGATACACAACTGGCACGCCAACGAATGGTCCCGACGTGAACGTGGGACCTCATTTTAGCTTCACTTTATCTTGAAACCCGCTTAGAGCGAAGTTAACTCCCTCGAAAGAAGCATTGGTTTCACCAAGTAACTCTACACGATACACGCCACCACCCCCTTATACAAACGCACCGGAGGCCCAGTACCTGTGCGGCTCGGTACATGAATGTGCAATCAAGGGTTTGATTAATTATTTACGGCTACCGAAGAAGACGACGAGCACCACCACTTCTCTTCCTCTCGTTCTCTTCCCTTCTTCCTCTCTTCCTCTTGCAGACGCGAAACGCGGGAAATGGAAAATCCAGCCGAACATAATTATCGGTACACTCTCGCGTTCGTCTTTCGAGTCCGAGTTCCGAGGGGTTGAGTTTTATTAAAGCTGAGAACGAAGCGTTCAGAAGTAAAATCAGAACGCTCGGAAAGTGGCCTAACCTGTTTCTGCACTGTTTCCCGTCTTGATTCTTCTCTATCCGTGTACGCGCGTATTCGATTCAGTCTGCCACTAATGGTTCTCTCTCTCTCTCTTTGGACGTTTTGTGATTTTGATGGACTCCGGCACTTGACTCAAAGGCGTTTTATGGAGGTGTAAAATATCAAGCTAATCCGGATCAATTCCTCGTCGTCATTTATTGTAGAAAATGCCGTCAAAATTTAACGTAAATAGTGACGCATAATTGAAATGTTGCTTATTGTAGACAAATGATTCCTGGACAGGCTGTCCACAAAAGGGTGGAAAACAATCAGCTGTGGTCCATTGTGCAGCCCGGAACCTTCGCGACCGAATAGAGTAACTTCCACACGCCAATTTTCGAGACATTCCACGCACAGTAGGAGCACATCAACACACAGGAAAAGAAGGCGAGATCAACCCGTCGGACTGGCCATGTTAGGAGGTGGAAGTTAGCGTTAGCCTGGGCCTTTGGATGTCAAAAACCTGTATCTCGCGCAGAAGAGCGCGTGTGCCATGTGATGATGCTGATGGCAACGAACAGCGAGTCGCTTGGGTTGCCCAAGCCAACAGTTCGCGTTGATCCCAGGGCCCCTCGACTAGGAGAACTGTATTTGGAAATAAAGTGTTGTCCACTTGGGCTGTTCCCGGTCCAAAAAAGGGGAAAATGATAAAGAGAGATTTATTAAAGGGTTCTAGGGTGGTGCGCGCGGGGCGTGTGGGTTCAAAGGCAGGTGGAAACTACAAGGAAATCGAAAAGATGAAGTGAACCAATCAGGCGCACACGGGCTAGGGACCACAGAGACTCGGAGAGTCGAGCCGTAGCATCACCGAGCAGAGCCGGGGCTGGTACTTGAAGCGAACCAAATGGTGAAACGAAACAGAGCAACAGCATTCGGGTTCAAGATCAACCGATTAATGACGTTAGAATCTGAAGGGCAAAAGAGAACCGGCGAGAAGACGAAGGGTGTACAATGTAATAACACACCTGAGCGCACACCCGGGAGACCCCGGGTCCGGTTGGCAGGGTGTACTGCCACAGGCCATGGAAGCGCTACGGTGAACGGAAGTCTCCGCGAACCCTGGAACCCTCCCGTTTTCCAGTTCTCCCCGAGCCCCGAGCAGGCTTTTAAGGCTTCATCATCTCTTTCGGAGGCTTCGTAGTGGCACTCCTCTGGCACTCTCTCCCACCGCGGACCCATGCTACACGGTCCATGTGGCTACGTGTATGCGAACCGAGAGGCTTGTACGCTCTTCCCACATTTCCCCCTCCACTAGGCAGTCCCTTCGCTAACCCCATCCTGCGTCAGCGATGTTCACATGAATAATAAACCCTGCCGGTGATGGGAATGATAGCATAGGCACGATAGCGCGAAACCACGCAAGAGATATGCCAGAATCGGGACAGGCATGCTGGTGTGCCCATCCTCCCCGGGCTAAACTATACACCTTGGGTCCACCCCGGTGGGGCTGCGACGAGCGGCGGGGGAACAAGATAACTCGTTTTATATTACGCAAAACAGAACAGAAAATAAAAATGGACCGACCTGGAACAGATTTTTCCCGTTTCGGTTTCGTTTTGCTCCCTCCCCTTTATTCCCGACCCCCGGGTGAACTGCCGCTGACTTCTTCTTCTTCTCGTGGGGGCACCCGCAACCCTTTCGGGAGGTACGGCTGCATGAATCAAATGTGTGTGTGGGGATGTATTTATTCAAAACACAGCCGCGCTTTAAGGCTCAGGTTTTCTGTTTCGCGTTGGTCTTTTTCAACTCCGGGATGGACTCTCTCTCCCTCTCGCTCGACACTCTACAATTGCCGTCGTCGTCGCCGTCGTCGGGTTGTCATCTGCGGAACTTGTTTTAGTTTCGCAGAGTTTTTTTTTTGTTGTTGCCTCACCTCCTCCTCCTCATGCTGTGAGAAAGGGGCTAAGAAGTGGCGTTGTAGAAAGCCCGATTGATCCTCTGGTGGTGGTACGATGGAGTTATGAATGAAAATCGCTACGCTACGCGAGTGGGCTCCACGAAGGGTCGCAGTGGGGACCACTGACCGGGGAGGACTCTTGAGAGGACGCACCCACCCCGTCGCCGACCACGACTACGCCACGTCGTGTGGTTTCATGTTGAGATGTACGAAACAAAACACTAAGACAGCCTCGAAACTGGTTTCCCTATACGGTGGGAAGGAAGTGGAACCAGTTGTCGAGTGGGGCACATGCTGCGAATGTTGAAAACTTGAGCTTTGTTCGCAGGTCCTCCCCGGGGGGGTGGTGGGATTGGCCAGTGTGAGTCCGTCCCCTGTGTGGTTGAAAGTGGGTACAATAAATGAAGTACTTGCAAAGACGCGTGATATAATAAGAGCTCCAGTTTTCAGCCAACACGGTCAGGCAGGACACGGTATAGTCAAAATAGAAGACAGCCGGTGTCAAAAACGGCCTGCCACATTTGGACCATTGATTTCTGTGGTGAACATTCACACACACACACGCGCTCCCACCGGTCAAGATGGCTGCGAAGAACTCCTTCCGCGGAGGCGACACCTCCAGAGAAGCAGAGCAGTTCTATTGTTCTAATATGCTCGGGAGATGCGAATAATTTATGAGTTGATTGCTCGTTTGATTTACGACAGAGATCGGCCTCGGGAAGAGTTCGGGCCGGGAGCCTGCGTTTGCCTGCCGGTCCGCTGCTCATCGTGACAAATTTATGAAGATTTATATTTACTTCCCGCTGTCAGTTCTCTCCTGTGCTTGTTCCGTGGTGGTGGCTTCCAAACGAGGAAAAAAAACGAAACACCCTTTATGTGAACCCATGGAACAAAAGCTTTCCGAAGCGATCACTCTCCCTCTCTCTGTCTCTCATGTCCTGGATTTCCTCTGTTGACGCTTTTCACGCGGAACCACAAGTCGGTCTGGTCTGGTCAGTGCGCTGTAATCGACCTGCAACGGGAAAACCGACCGCTGTGCTACTGAACTGGAAATGAGTATAGTGTCTCCGCTCGGTCGGAGCCCTGTCCGGGGAAGAGGGTCATGTATCGAACGATATAAATTTGAAACCCACTCAACTGAACACACACATTTTCGGAGCTTTGGCGGAAACCCTACCGGTGTCCTGCAGGGCAGGCGTAGGGACCAACGGTGGCAATGCGGCCGGATGGAAACACTCCAGAAGGGGTCCGAGGCGTACTCAGCGTGTACTCAGTATCGCATCGGACCCGGCTCCTCCAGGATCGATGGATCGAAAGCCAAACCGGAAATTAATAATCGCTTCACTCCGCTTGCCGACGTCGAGTCATTTCTCTTCGAGTATGGCCTTTTTGCGCCCTTTCCGTACCGGGATTCGTTGGTCTTTTTCTCGGTTCTTCTCCTGTTGTGGTTTCGATTACCGCTGTCGGGTCTCTCTAGCTCGACAGAGAGATGTTCCAGACACATGCATGCGTACTTTCTTTTTCTTTCCTGAATAAAAGTAAAGAAAAACACTCGCGTAGAACTCGGGGCCGGGCGCGGTGACCTGATGTGACGTCTTTATCGTATTTGATTGATTTCTACTGTTCAAAATTATTGGATTTAAAGTCTTGAGGAACATTAATCTTACTTAATCCGGGAGCCCTTCCCTTACGCGGCTCTTTGGCTTCGTTCGACGTTTCACTGCATCGATCAATTTTTTCCCCTTTTTATTCGAATTTAAAAATAATATATTGTTCAATGATGTGGTAGTGAATGATTGTTTGTAGTGCATTCTTGTGCATGTCTTCATTCGAGCATCGTTCCCCTGACACTTTATTCAAATTCTACCGAGTGTTACGAAATAGCTTCCTAAATTAATGCGGACAACCCCACAAACGATCTCTACGATCATCATCGATCACCGGCGATAATGAATTTTACAAATTAAGCAATAGTAAAACACCTTTCCACATCCGCCACATGAATGATGTTTCCTGCCAACGCACACCTTGTCATCGAACCCTGTCCACAGCTAGTCGCCGATGGTTCTAGTGGTCTCTGGGTTGGAGCGACCGAAACAACGCAACCAGCGTTAAGTCTTTACGATCCGTAGCTTCGATTGACAATCGGCGATCGGTCCTTACTCGGTCCGCGCGGGCGACGACCACGCAGAGTTCGTTTCCAAGCAACCCGTCCGACTCGCCTCAGGTCGCCTTTCGAGCGAGCATAAATCAATGCCCGTTACGCGTGTGTTTAATGGCGTCATATGAATATTGAGTGGGCAATGGTTGGTTGGTGCCGTCCTCGGGTTCCGTTGGCTTCGGTACGGACGTCGTTTGGCCTCTCCTCGGACCCCTGGCATAGTTTCGGTTTGTAAGTGGCAAACAATTACAATGAAACACCAACGAATCACACTTTGCACAAGGCCCGTGTATAGACTTTCATTGGGGACTAAGGTGTGTATATAATATAAAATTATTCACGCTATATATATGGTTGTCATTTCATTGAGACATTTGACCGATTAACACATTTAAGATGTAAGAAATAATGAAGGAGCAAAACATTTTTTACTGGCTGTTTATTACTGGCAAAAAAACGACATGCGTTACATGATGAAAACTGACCCCCTTTTGTCTCGTACATGTGGCGTTTGTTAATTGTAAATACCTTGACCAAATATTTTTACCTTTCTACAAAGGAATGATGATATGGAGGTTGTTTGTATTCTTGAAGATGAAGAAGTATTCTCGACAATTAGTGATTATTTGTATCAAACAGGCAATAAATACAAACCCTAGCAAATTTATCGCACCATTGTAAAAGGCAAGTTCTAATACTAGTGCTCTTGAGAAGCTCACAGTCAAGGGCAGCTCTAGTAATTTACCGACTCTAATCCAAGTCCGCGGTATTTCGCCATGGAATCGAACCGGGATTATCTTTTTTACAACCAATAAAATCAAATCAATTAGAAGCATCCAATTAACGAACGAGGCAGCGGCAATCGTACGAACCAAGCAGCAGGGTCTGGGTGCTGTTGGAAAAATTAGTTTTACAGCCATTCCGAGATTTGTCGGCCGGTCCTCCTTTCCTCAGGAGGCCTGGATGGGTGCTGGAAGAGCGGAAGGTGTTTTTCGGCGGAGAACAAGTGCAGCAAATTAATACACAATATCATGATCCACAACAAAACGCCCCTTGAGCCTCCGAAGTTTATAGCTTTTCCTGTAGCCCCCCACTCCCCCCCCCCCCTGACTTCACCTTGTTTCCCAGTACCGAGACTAGACTTTTCTGATCCGGTTTACCTTTCCTGTTCTTTTTGGGGCGTCTGTTAATGATGCCCCATGACTCCAGAGACATGCTTCGGTCGCTGTGGCCGCGCTGCTGCTAATGAGATGCCGCACAAAAGCCCGCGTCCGTACGCAGCATGTGGCTCAACAGGGTGCGTATTAATGAGGCCCGATACAGCACTTCGGCTCGAAGGGTTTTAGTAGCTGCGTTTGAAGGGCTTAAAATGGGATCGATTCTAATGATGATTGGTCGAAAAGTGTGAAATTTAACGATAATTTTTCCAGAATATGTTACGTTTATTCGTTTCCGAGCCGCAAGAAGCGACGAACCCCTCGTAAATTCATTTCTTGTTGACTTTTGAAGCATCAGTCACACATTAAGAGATGCAGGGACACAGATACGGGGTACAGGTTTGTTGAACGGACAATCGAATGTAATTTAAGGGCCAACGCTTTTTAGTGTTTAAATGAAGGTTTGGAGAATGATGCCCAATTATGATAGACTTCTTCTCCGAGGAGACAGTTATAATGCGCTCCACTTTGAAGCGTACTTCATCTGAGTTGAAGGACAACACGATCTCCACGATCAACAACCTGCTAATGCTGTTTTATCGAAATTCAAATGGCAAAATGGCGATGAAAAATCAAAACAACTGAGGCATAATTTGGCCGCATAACTTTCGGTTCGACAGATTTCTTCACGCCCCGGAAGGGACCCCAGCCCGAGATGCTCTCGTTCTCAACCACCGGCCAACAGGCGAAGGCCTATCATTATCGCTTGTATTTTATGCAAGGCGTCGTCGTCGCCCCTTTCCTCCGTTTGATCGGTGAAAAATTGGAAACTTTCTCAGGCCGAACTCGAAGTTATTGACGATCCTACTCATGTTCATCCTTTCCATGTCCATTCGTCGGTGGAACGATTTGCAAACTGTCCCACCACTCGGGGTTCAAGTGCTCTGTTTGTCCCCGTTCCTGTCCCCCTCCCATCTCGACGATGGAGTTTATCGTCGTGGGAAACGTTTTTGTTGCTGATTACACACGTTTGTGAGGATTCCTCCCCGTATCCTTCGCTCCGGTTCCCCTCCTCTCCGCCCGAACCTGAACGGGTCGTGGTCCGGCGCAGCTTCCGCTTCGCTTTTCTCCACTGCCCAAGTGATACGTCCTTTGGTAAACATAATTATCTCCTCGAAATGCCCCACCACCCCTATTCCCCTCCCTCAATACCCTGCTGCTCTTCCCCAGCATCCCGGTTCCGTTGATTACGTATCACAGGTCGCGGTTTCCCATCTCGCGGCTTCGTTCAATTTGCGGTTGTGCGTGTTTTCCTTCCCTTGAATTATAATTTCCTTTCCCTTACTTTCCTTTTAGTGTGTGCCTTTCTTTCATTTTTTTTTCCTGCACCAGAAACACTTGTCCTGTTGTCCACGGCTTGTTTATATCGTAACCTCGGTAGCGTCTGGGAATGGGAACACTTCATTCATTCGCAGTCGTGGATGTTTTACGTTCATTCATGAGAAAAACTTCCTTATTCAGGTTTTTTTTTCGTTGCGTTTCCTTGACAGGAGCAGCAGTACAGGTTTGATGGAAGGATATTGGTGGGTTGTTGTATACGAAATTTATACTACCACGTTATCCTTCTATTAATATCAAGTGTTCTACTAGTGGCCTTACTAATAAACTTTCCATAATATTGTTATCTGGCGAGCATCTGATAGTGAAGATAAATATGTTTAATTGTTAATTTCCTTGCGTTTTAAATTTACCTCGCTTCTTATGGGGGTGAGAAAAAAGGACCCTCGAAACCAAACCAAAAAACAAAAATGTCAGCCAAACCCCCGGTTTCCCATCGTGTTCTCCGTGTTCTGTGTGTATTTTTTTGTCGGTTTTTTTTTGCTCCCCCAGGTTTGGTTTTTGCTTTTTCGCCACTTCATCCATGCATATGACGGAGGCAGCGTGATTAAATTACCGTCCCCGTTGCGGAATCGGTCATGGGAATCAAAACCGGATCCTGGCGGGAGGAGGATTGGGCCCATAAAAATTAATGCCTGCGACCGGCCCGTCGAGGAACACGCATCTCCGGGCGGAAGCTCGCTGGCTGGCGTGTTGACGATGGGAAGGAACTGCTTCACTTTTTTCATTGCATTGGTTTTGAGACTTTGTTTTTCCTTTTACTTCCACCGGAGCATCATTTATCGGCGCTGCCCCGTGTTTATGGGACGTTGTGGAAGAAGGGGAAGGGAGGTGGTAAGTAAGGGAAGGTGGTTACTGATAAAAGAGCGAATATGCTGTGTGAGTGCGTTGGACTGCAGCTCCAGGCCTAATGTCTTTGCACATTTCCACTTATTACAGTTTCATTAGCGGGACACGGAACGGAACGACGGAACGGCCGAGTTCTGTGGCTACATTTTATTCTGATTACTTTCCCACCCGTACGGTGCAGGCACTGGGAACGGTCTGACCTTCCCGATGTTATGCACTTCACCGCCCGAGGGGCCTACCTTTCCCGTTGCGGGAACGAATTGCGCAGATGCGGAAGCTAGCTCCGATAACATTGTTCTTGCGTCATCTGCATGCGGCTCCTGACGCGGCGTCCTCATTGTTGCTGCGTGTCCACAGTGGGAGACAGAGGGCGTCGGTCCGAAGATCATACGGCCGATGTAACACACTGCATTCACATGCACCGTGTAGTTCCGACTTCCGCCCCCAGGTAATAGAGAGAAGTTTATTTCTTAACTATTGCATTTGAATGTTTGTGCGCGCAGTTGCATCGCACAGTTGTTCATAATAATGCCTTCCGGGTTAGTGAAAATGTGAGAAGCAATGGTA
>JAOEFI010000007.1:4129895-4147258 GCA_034621735.1 Anopheles plumbeus
CATAACTTCCCGCAGTTCCTACGGTTGCAACGTGTTGGTGTTGCATACATTCAGCGGCCAGTGTTTGAATGGATTGATGGCAGAAAAATAATAAACGGCAAAACAAAGCGCGTACATTTTTCCATGTCCTTAGGGGCACTCGGCAATTGATTTACTGTGTGCAAATGGGGAAGAAACATAACGAAGAAACTGGCCAGTTTATGAATACATTATCCAATAATGGCATCACGGACCGCGGCCGAAACTGCACGCAAGTGGCTGGGAAAAGTTTTGAGCAACTTTTCGCGCACAATCCACTCATCACTTCATTTACCGCGGCCGGGGCACGGGGGCGAAAGGGCCACACCCACAAGGATGTGCCAGAGAATTTCCACTCGGTGAAGGAAAAAATAGAATAAAAAAAACTTTGCCAAACGTCAAATCTACCGTGAGTCGTTTCCTGCAGGTGAGATGTTTTAATTCGACTTTAATCACACTTCGCAACGTGGCGTGTTGTTGCTTGTTCTTTACCCAGCTGGAACGGGACGAGACGTGTCCGCGGCTGGAGAGAAAGCAGCCAAAGGTATCCTCTGTCCCCATTTTCCCGAGGGAGGCAATTTCGATGAACAGTAAGCCGAGCGGGGGGAGGAACGCAACCAAACAAAAAAGAATCCTAATATTATGGTAATCACGTGTAGAGCAATTTCTTAGCTGCCGGTAGTACATTCTTCCAGGACTCCCGAGTCTCGCAGGACAACCGAGCCTGGGTTGATTGAACCGATATGGGCTGTGTGGAGGGGGATGAGAGGTTTTTTTTTCTTTACTTGCCCTGTGTCACGCCTCAGCGCCACCGAGTTTTGCACGCGTTTTCCAATGGCCTTTCTATGTCTTCGTCTGTTTCGCTCGCGCCGGCAGGTGTGTGGCCGTGCTTGGGAAGGAAATTCCGGGTGGCAAGTAAACGACCCACCCACCATCGGCCCATTTCCCTCCGATCGAAACTTCAAACGAAACCGGTCGCACGCGCACGGCTCGGGGAGGAAAAGTTGTAATGCTTTTTAAATATTCAAACGATTTTAAGCGAGCACCTTACACTTGCCGTGTTCACTTCTTCTTTTCTTGTGTATACCTGCCAGAAGGATGTGACACGGGCCAACAATCGCGGAGGATTAGAGCTTAGAATGCTGGCGTGTGGCGAATGTCCTTAGCTCCACATTTTGTCTCTCCGTTTTCGTTCGCCTTTATAACGGCTAAGCGGGGTTTTGCTTTCTTTTCTGCAAAAAGGGCTCGGGTGTGGGAAATGGTACATCAACTCCACCACCACCACCACCACCACCACCACCACCACCTTTTCCTACTGGCAGTTATGTTGTGTCGCCGGTGGCTCCAATTGAAATACAATCCAAATGCGAATGATACACCTCCGGGTGTTTTATGGAAACGGTTCTCGGTGTGCCTTCACGCTGTAGGATACTTTAATATATTTCTCACCGGAGATCATTCCTCCGTTCGCGGGTTGTTTTGCATGTTGTTCTTGTTTCCATGTGCTTTTGCGTGTGTGTGTGTGTGTGTGTGCGTATCGTGTATTTTTCCGTTACGCTGCCCATTTTAGGGCGTGGAAAGAAAACTTAAACTTAAGCACGGGAAAACAGATACTTTGAACATTTTCTCTTCGTATCCTACGAATATGAAGTGAGCGATTATTTGGTGAGGGTGAATAAATCGCGGCAAAACGGTAAATGAACAACATTCGGTTCGTCCTTTTATTTCTTTTTCGTACACGTGCTTCATAAAAAGGGAGGTTTTTCGCAAGAAGATATATGTGGGACGCTGTTTACTTATTGTCGAACTGATAATTTTGCAACGGATTCGGAAAATGGAGGCTACCGGATTCTGGTGAAATTCAGTTCAAATAAAATTCTTTAAATTTGTTGGAAAAGGGAATCGTTTGCTTTGGAGCTGGAGAATTTCCAAAAACGCATTCAGTTATTCACCAGTTCTTATACACTTCTCCGAATAAAAAGGAGCCAGTTCGTAAACAATTCGAAAGAAAACCCCGCCCGCCTTTAGAAGCGGTGGATAAATGAAGAAAAAGTACTCCGTACCACCCGGGCTCCCTCTTGCCCGGGGACTTTCAAACATGTTCATCAAAATGGAATTAGCTCCGATAAAAAAAACAAAGCCGAGAAAACTCGGCGGTATCTACAAAATCCGCATGCCTCCGTCTTCATCTTCGGAAACGGGTTGGAGGTATCATGGGCGTCTTCGCATCAATGTCGGCATCATTAGCAAACTTTACAGGCAACTACATCGAACGGAAAGAAAATGAAGAAGGAGAATGAAAAAAAAACAACCAGAGCGAAGCGAAAAGATTACAAATTCTTTCCTGTCATCATCTTCTGCTGAAGGGAAGATTTCTATGGCGCAGCAGGAGAGAGAAAAAACATTGAACACCCCCTGCCACCGCCCTGAACGACCTTGGAGTGACACATTCCGCACATGATCCTGTGCCGCACGATGTTTTCTAGTGAGCGTGAATTTTCAGTAATGTTCGGGCTTTTTTTTCCGAAGCTTTCACCAACGAGCACTCAGCGCGAGCGGGGGAGTTTTTCCATGTTTTCCCGGCTGGCCCGTGCCATCATCGATGGTCTAATGCTTTTTTTTCTTCCATCTAGTTGGCATTTGTTGTTGTGTGTTGCTTTGTATTTGACACGGTGCCACATTTCACGCGTGGGAGGGGAAGCGGACGCTGGAGGGAAGCCGCTGGCGGGCTTTGAAATTAGGTGAAATTGTGATTCTATCAACGAGTCCCCGGAAACATATGTGACACCATCCGTGTGTTCCAAATCCGTGTGGTTTCCCTTTTTTTCTAAGGCAAAATGTGCTACCGGAAGAAAATGAACGAACCAAAAGGACCACAGTGAAAATCGGATTTTCGCCAACAAAACATCAAATCATCACCCGGCGGAACTCGGTTCAGTTGCGTGTGGCTGAATGGTACTTCAAATTTTTAATAAGATTTCAATGGCGAATAACGTTGGCATGTTGGAAATCAACGATTTTTGGGGTTTTTCTCGATCCAGCTTCTTCGTCAATATTTTTAGGGGTGGTTCACGTTCTCGAAAAACAACCGCAACAGGTGAATCAGGGGAACTAATGTCGCCCCAATTCCGGCAGAGAGTGGAAAAAAAAATCCTTTATGAATATTTTAGATAAAGAGTTGTTTACAAAAACTCGTTTCTGTGGAGTTTGTTGGAGATTCAAACTTAAACTTTGGCTTTTGAAATTGAGTTTCAAAGCTTTCTCGAAATTTGTAAATCCGTACTTGAAGGAATAGAGAAAAACAAACTGGATGAGATGCTGAATTGAATTGGGAACATAAAACACTCCAACATTATTGTTCCTGTGGTACTCTTCAGTTTTTGAACAAATGGCCTCCCGTGTTTGGATTTATTGCTTCGGTAGACCGTTGTGTCGTAACACATGCCTCTAATTGTGGAGCAGACTTCTTTCCCTTCCCGTTTGGTTCGTTTTCGTTTCGTTTAAATAACCGGCACAGCGTACGCTCATCGCGTCGAATACAGTTAAATAATTAAAACTATGCCTAACAAGCGCACGAAACGGACGGACGGGTTCGGTTGCGTCCGTCGGGATTTTCCAACGGTCCAGTGATTCCGTGTGCATCGGATGCACACCGGGGCTGCAACTGGAACAGAACCCAGTGTCGGGCTTCAGTTCTCCCATCCCCGCCCCGTCCATATCTTTAGTTCGATGCAATTGCGATTCGGTTTGGAGTGCAGTTTTCGAGCAGTACGTCGCTCTGGAAATAATTGGAAACAAAAGTATAAACAAGAGCCCAGTGAAAACAAAAAGTGAGGAAGGGGCATTGGGGCAAAAAGGGGAGGTTAGAGTGGAGGTTTCAGCTGAAAAATGGTAAACCAGAAATGCATCCTTATTCAATCGAATTTTCCACTGAAAGCTCGTTGAAACATACGAAACATAAAAATGGAAACGCAACATAACAAAGTTCGAGATCCACTTGCGAGGGGGCCGATGAGTAGTGTGAGTGAGTAGGACTCATCACTCACAGTTTGGATCAGTTTTAGGCTGGATTTGGGGGGAGGATGCATGGGGGTGGATGCTGTAGAGGAGGAGGTGTTTTGCATATGCGAGCAGGACTGGCGTCACGCATTAGATTTTCGGGCGCACAGCGCAACGCACAGCTAGGGCGTGTCTGGCAAAAATTTAGCAAGCATTTGCATTCTCTCCAATCGTGTGTGTGTGTGTGTGTGAATGGGTGGGTGGTATGGGTTGGAGGTTTGCCGGCGGTAGGAAAACTCGCCAGTTTGTGTTTTCCATTCGCCTCACATCGCCGTTAGTTATGGAAAACTATTTTCCTCCCAATTTTCCACCCCATTCCCTTCAAGCCGCGTCTGCTGTGTCCACCTAAAAACCTCCAGCGATAAGCTACAGTGTGTTATCAGGATCGGATCAACAGAATAAGAAAAAAGTCCCCACCTCATACACCGTTTCACTGTGTGCGTACTTGTCCTGATCGTATTGCTCGTTTAGACTCATTTGTATGTTGGTGCGGTATGTGTGTATTGATTACAATCTGAATTAAAAATGGGCATCCCTCGTCCAAACAGGAGTATCACGAGTACGAGTGTGTTTTCGTAGCCATTCGCGTCCCGGTGAAAACTCTCACCCCTAACGCTAGGATCCTTTTCGGTGACGTCATTTGCGGCCTATCCACCCTGTTCATACGTGGGTCCCCTTCTCTAGACCCCTCGGGAGACAAATGCGGGGCCGCAGCGACAAATAGTTTCGACAATCTGCCCCATCCGTGGCCATCTTTGGCCTGCCTGTGGAAATGAAATTGGAAAAATTTTAATTCATGAATATTTCATGTCCAACTCGTGGTGCACGTGGTCCAGTTCGATACACTCTCATGTGCCAAACTCAACGAGAACCTTTTCGTCCTTTTCGAACGGACGGCCGGTTTCGAAGTGTTCCCTTTTCGTACCGATTATCAGGACCCTCGACGTCGGTGGGTGTTGGTCAGACTGGCGTAGGTAAAACCTTTTTCGTAGGTTTGAAACATTCAACTCACGGTCCTGATAAGCGCGGACTGCTTCCTATTTTCCCGGTCATCAGTTCCGCAACGCGCTTAGTTGGCCACCCCTTGGACGCTATCGGACTGCTTCACAAATATTATTAGTGATCAGCGAGTCTGCGGAAAAGCCAACTGACCAATGCCAAAGAGTTGAAGGTAATCAAATAAACTAACACCTAACAGTATTTCAATTTAAAGAAAATTATTGAAACCTTGGTTATGCTAGACAATGATGCTTTAAACATATTTGCCTGCAATTGTTCAGGTACAAACATTATATTATAAAATCCTTATTGATGTTAAATGTGTTTTCTAACACTTTCAATTACTTGCTGCTTAACATTTGATTCCTTAAGATTCGTGAGTAAACCAACACCTTGCCCGAATTGTATCAAGATGGGATCCCTAAAGTGAATGCTAATTGAAATCGATCAGTTACACGATGCGCCACCCATTTTCCGTTCGTTTTCCGTGTTGTGTAACGTGTGTGCAGTTTGAATTCACCGTTCGAGGGGGATTTCCCTGTCCTTGCATTCCACTAGACTCCGATAGCTATCGTTCTCGTTTCCGGATCCTTCGTGTTCCGCAACCGGACGCGGCGTTATCCCAGCTGACTGGCGTTACGATGCAATACACGCACAGCACCCCCCTTTCGCGAGGGGGGTGGCAAATCTGATTACCGACATTACCGGTTGCAATCGAATTAGTATCGAATTTCCCAAGTACATTTCCATCGGCGACCCTCGGCGCGACACGCTAGGCGGCGCACAGTTGCGTCGGTGTCGCGTGTATTGACACCGACACTTGCTCGCCGGCACGTGTCTACGCCAAACAAGAATGTCCACGGAAGACACATACTGCCCGGTGAGTTTTGCGGCCGTTGGCACAAGGATAGTTTGTTGGCCCGGTTGTACTGGGGTCGGCGCCAGCGGGTGGGCCGCAACCTAGAGGTCGCAATTACATGGCCCATTGTTCGATAGTTTGTGATAGTTTCAAATTCATTCGAGAATTAATTATGGCCGTTTCGGAACCGGATAGCTGTGGGGCAATGTCCTGCTGTCGGTGTTTGTGTAGCACTCTTTCCAACGAGCAACCAAGCGGTGGACCACGGAAGCTGCGAGTCGCCGTGGCATCATCTCAGCGACAAACACACACACACTACGGCTACAGGAGGTCCATGCATGCCATGCAAACATGTTCCACAAACCGTTCGTATTTGCACTCTGCGCAGCCAGTCAGAAGGGTGGGAGGGCGGGAGGGGGGGGGGGGTGCTGCTTTAATGAATGAAAAACCGGTTTTCGGCCAAGGATGCCAACCTGGGTCCTCTCCCTCTCATGAATGGGGCCTCATGATGCTGCCGAAGTCGATAAGTGTATATTGCCTATACGGATGGATCGTATGGGAAATATTAATGAACCATCTTGTCCTCCGCATACCTACGCCTCTCTCTCTCTCTCCTTTTTTCCCCTTTCTCTGTCTTTCTTATCTACAACAATCTGCCCCCCGAATTATGGGGCCCGAAAGGATGAATGAAATAAATTGACAGCATCTATAATAAGTCCCACGATACACGAGTAGACAAGAAGGGGGGCCCTTGCGAGGAACAGGCCTGCGGCGGCATGATTTGGTGCTTGTCGCTTTCACACGGACAGGATTTCGTAACCGCCGCCGAAGTGGCCGGTTTTGCCAAGGAGGAATACATTAATCGGAACAAGATAGTCCGATGCGCTCGAAACTATGAGTCGCGGCTCGAGGAACGCCATATGGTGCGCGAGGTTTGCTGACGATTGTGCAGATTGTTGCAGGAGTTGGGGATGAGAGAGGCTGGTGAAACTTGGACAAGTGGATGGCACTAATTGATTTGGGAGATTTATTGAACCATCGTCGGATGTTCGGAAGAAAAATGGGTTACATCGAATGGAAATGGAAGCCACCGGAGCGTAGGCCTAGACTGTCAAATATGCGAAAGGACTGCAGCAAGCCGTGTCGTCTTTTTCCACCCCTTCGGAACCTCGCTTTCCTAGTCGGTGTCACTTTTTCCGTACCCCGGAACGTCAGTTCCCGTTTCATAGCATATCAATTTTCATTGCGATAAATCCTATAAATATTGGAACAGCCGACAATATTGATGACAGTTTTCTGCACCAGCGACCCCCCGGAACCCCCACGGGCCGTCATTGTTTCATTTATGCAAAATAGTGTCCGTGGCCTTTCTGTCGTGGAGACGACGTTTGCTGAAAGACGAAGACTTCGACGACGACTGGTTCAATATCTTCGGTCGGATGTCAGGCGAAAGGGGGAGGAATGCGAGAAAAGAGTGTCAAAAAAACGGATCCACAATAAAGTGCCACCCAACCGACCGACCGACGCCCTTAGAGCCGGGCGAGGATCAAATAATCTCCGAGACAAGTCGAAACTTTCCAATCAGTTGGCAGCTCGCTTCGGTTCTCTCGTGTATGTGTGTTGGGCCCGGTGGGGTCTTTCCCGTTAAATGACAGTCCATGGAAGGAAGGAAGGCAAAAGAAGAAAGAAAAGAGTACTCCGTCGAAATGAACCAACGAGATCGGAAACGAGAAATGAATCCAAATCCATTTTGTATCACTTTCCTGCTTCAATTTATCATATATTGGACTTTTCGTCCTTCTTTTTTTTCTCCTCGTTTTATGCACAACTCTAGAAATGGGAAAAGCTTCCCGTTCTACTCCACAGCTTCATCCGGGTGGCAGGTTTTATCTCGCCGCATTTTCCGTGTTAAGTTTTTTTTCCCACCGCATTTCATACGAAGGGTGGGATCTCATTCGTCCAATGGCGATTGCTCGCTCGCTGGAGTCCTGCAACTGACTGCTACTGCTCCTACTCCTGCTGACACATCCTTCTTCCGCCATTCGGTTCGGTTCGAGCGCTTTGCATAGATTTGATTTTTTGCCCTTCTTGCAGCAGAAAGGAATGTTTTAAGCCCTCGTCCCACGGTGGTGTGCTTTTTACGACCGTGCATCTCATTCGCCGGCGTATGACCTTTTCCGGGGAGCTTAGTGCCTATTTTATTTTACGCGTTTTTCCCTTCCCGCTTTCGTTTCATTTTCCGTTTTCCGAATTTTTCAAGCTCATTTTTCTCAGCCACGTTTGAGAGTAGGTGTTGCCGAAGGGCGTAGGCGTGTGGTGTCGGTGTTCCCGACTCACCACACAGAGCCGCTTCAAAATTGTGGCCTGCTCGGATGTGTGCGTTCCATTTTCCTTTTCCTTTGACGCTTGAAGGAAACACTTTTCTTGGTGCACGCGGTTTTATTTAGTTTCATTTAGACACAAATGGCAAAAATTTAGGAAGACGCCGGTAAGGAAAATCTGGAAGTGCTTTTGAAAAGTGGAATAGTGGAATATTGCTCTCTAGCAGCACTAAGGGCAAGGGAAAGCTTTTTCCGATTTTCCCCCAGCCGACGTCGTGCAAAGCTATTTCGAGTTTTATTCCGTTTTGCGTAGGTGTTTCCATTTTCCCTCTGATTGCAGCATTTCCAATCTATTGCGCGGACTATTTCCATAATATTTCCCGATTAATATTCATTCGCAGTGAGTGCGAGTGTCTCTTATTCAAATTTTGTCCCTCGATCCGAACCTCCCCGCAGGCGAGGGACGGCCGAAGTTATTTCGACGTTTTTTCCCCTTTTCCTCGCTCTCGCTCTTTTGAATTTCCATCACCTTTTGTGTCACCTTTCTGGAGAATAAAAAGCCGAAGATAGATTACGGCTGAGGGCGGATGGGAGGGATGGTTTTAACTGGGAAAAAAAATCCAAGGATATTCGTTCTGCACTTTGCTCATCCTATGCATCGCATACGCTTATCGGGAATAAATGCAAAAAATGAAAAAGGAAAATGAAAAGGATGGAAAAGAATCGAAATCCTCTCACCACTACTACTCCCACTGGAGGTGCGAAAAGTGTCCCGGAGAAGGATGGAAAGCAATTTTCAGATAATTGTGAAATCGTTATTCGCTTTGACGTCTTCTCTTCTCTCCTTCTCTATTACGTTCCCCACCCACCACACCCCCGGTGTGTCCTGGTGTGTGTTTTCCGTGGTGCGGTTTTCTGTCTGCTTTCAGTTTCCTTTTCCCAAACCCTTACGTTCGTGGACTCGGAGGGGGGAATAGATTTCACAAGATGAAAGAAAAAATGATTTCCAAATTCACCGTGACATACATTGGTGGGTTCGTGGTCTTTTTTCCTTTCTCATTTTTTGGCTTTTTCAACACGTGCGCCTCCTTCGAAGGATTCGGGTTCACTCCTGTGGCTCAGGATTCTCGGGTAGAGTATTTCACATACCTTCTCCAATTTTTTTCTGCATCCGTGCAAGATAACCCGTTGCGGCTCCATGGATCCGAGAAAGACACACCAACACACCGGCGAGAGGAAATGACAGGAATTTGTGCGAGGATCAGCGCATGCTAGCGGGATAAAGGATTTTCCAATCGATTTCTAATGATTATTTAAGTACTGCTCTGCTCTGGGATCGTGTCGTCGCAGATTGTCTCCCCCCGGGTCGTGGGTTGGGAAATGGTTTTCAAGTCCTCCCATTCCGAATGAAAAACAGAACAAAAAAGGATATTCGTTCATTCCTTCGTTCTTTAAGGGATGCGGAGGCGGATATCAAGTGAGCCAACGGTGCTACTAATGAGTTACAAGCGTACACTTCCGTTGGACACGGCGCAGTTTGCCAATTAATGTCGCTAGCAAATGATATACTGATTAACTGGGGAGTGCATACCATTCATTGTCCTTTTCACAGGACGATGGAGCCGACAGCTGGGTCATTTAGCTCTAGAATATGGTTTCCATTCAAACAAGATTCGTCCTTCTAGATATGTTCTGCCGTACTGGTACAATATTTGTAGTTCGAAAGCGCATTTATTAAACCCTCCCCCTTTTTCTTCCTTTGTTCTCCTCCGTAGCTCCTCCGTCGTCGATCGAGATCCAGGGCTACACGCGCAACGCGAAGGTCGAGGTGCGCGAGGGCCAGGACCTGACGCTGACCTGCGTGGTGTCGAACGCAAAACCAGTCGCCCAGATCGTGTGGTACCGTGGCAAAACGGAGTTCAAATCCGGTGAGTACTTGAGTATGTGAACTTATTTGGAGTCCTTTCCCGTCCTGTGCTGTGGAATTCTTCCTACCTTTCTCTTGTTTGTTTTTCTTTTATGCATAGAACTTTAAATGGGGTCACATCTCCTGCCCTTCCTGGCACAATGTCTTCCCTTTCTTTTCTCACCCCACCGGCGTCGAGTTTTTGAATGGCTTCCGGGTGTTGAGTTTATCGCAAAATATTATCTCTGCCTCTCAAGTTGTTATTTACTGTTAATGTAAAACTGTTGGCAATGCTCGTCCCGGTCGGTGGCTTTGTGTGTGTTGTTTTGTATCCCTCCTCCTCCCCCCAGGAAAACTCTTGTATCGATTTACATTAGAATCTGCACGGAAAGTATTTCAAACACTTCGTACGACAGTCCATTCCATTGCGGTCTTCCGGAAAACCGGCATCAGCAATATTTTCCGGTCCGATTGCTAACCGACAGATATGCCTTCCAAATTTCCAAGCCAGCCCATCCTTGCGACGAGGTCCTTGCGTACGAATTCGGGGTAAAAGTATGATTTCGGTTGCTCAATAGTGTTGGCGTTCGAAATAGATGATTCCGATTTCGATACTCGCCTGGATAACTCCGCGGCCACCCACTCTCTCTCTCTCTCTCACACACGCTTCTCATTTATTTTCCTCCTACCGGGTAAACCCCTAACTCGGCAATCGACAACTTCATACTACACTGGGTCATTCGTGGCGATGGGTGGCATCTGTTGTGGAATTTTTTTTGCGGTCTTTGCCCTCGGTGAAGATACAGACGTCAGTAGTAGTCGAAGATAGAAGTCCCATTCCACACGGTGTGCGCCTTATCGGAGCAGACGGCCGTATTAACGGGATGAACTGTGGTTGAACCTACGAGGTCAGTACACACTTCATTCTGGGCTGGGCTGGCGGGAGGATTCTGTGGCGAACAGTCCCAGATACCAATAGTGGACGAAACCGACAACCCGACAACCGGCCGGGCGCGCGCCCGAGTTTTAGACCAGCGGAGAAAATGCGGTCAGCATCGCCATAAATAACGGTAATATATTCGGTAAGGAAACGGCACCAGGAAACGGTTCACATGGCTGATGGTACGCTTCCCCGTCCTTCTGGCGGTGCGCGGTTCCGTTGGGTCCAAGTGGGGTCGGGAGTGCGGGTCATCGGGTGAGAGTAAGATGTTCATCCCAGTCCCCGCCATCGGTCCCGTTCGGTTGCCATTCGATGAAGTTGGTAAATGTCACTAAATAAATTATGCGTTGTTGTTTTTTGCTTTGGTCACGTCGCTTCGGTTCGGTTCGGTTCACAGGCAGATGTCCCGATCTGAAGGTGACACTTGGTTGCCTTGGGTGTCATGTGATAGGTGTGTTTATTTACCGGAAGAAAATCTATCACCAACGACGTGTAGGCGATGGTTCACAAGGAATGAAACTAGAAAAAGGGAATCCAGGCACCTGTTGGGACTTTTTTGCTCCTTCCGGTTGACCAACAAAACAAAACGAGTTGCCGTGAGGAGAAGGAGTTAAATTATCAGTCAGAAAATGATGCTCCTGCCACGAGCAGCCCCACGAATACAACAAAACAGACATCGCCCTCTTTAAAAGCACATTTTTCAAGGACTTCTATCGGTCGTTGTGGTCATAACAGGTTTTTTTTTTGTATATTGTTTACATACTTCACTTGCGCTCGAGAACTGTTTCAGGAAGGTCTGGACATACGCTTTTTTTCCCGGTCGATTTCACGGCTCAATGTTTGATCCTGCTAACGGGAAGGACGAGTGGCGAAAGGAGAGCCAACAGTACAAATTGAAGTCCCTCTCGGTACATTTTTCATCATTTTTTAATATTTTCTGTTCAGTTCTTTCTGTGTCGCGCAGAAGATTCAACTGCTGCTACCGAGAGAAGGGTTCCCTTTGGCGTGTGTACGTGTGCGTACGTCTTAGGTAAAACTTGGGGTGGCAATGAAAAAGAAAAAAAGCCTCAAGAAAGCCGTTTTTCCCCTGGAGGCATTAAATGGATTTTTTTTTTTGCTACACAGAAGGAAGTTTTTCTCTATCGGTTTCAGTTTGAATGGCAGGTTTCAGAAACTTTTCCTTTTGTCCTTTAGGGTGTTGAGAAAAATGCTGCAAGACATTATTTATAGTCAGCAATAGACGACTAACTAATCAGTTTTCTTTGATTCATTTAGTTTAAGGAAAGATGATATGATTTGTTTGAAATAAGAAGTAAACAGAAAATGTTAAGTGTTGAGCGGATTAAAATAAATTTGTATCTTTTTCCCTCCGGTCTTCAAGCAATTTGCAACAACTGTCATACGCAGTGGACAGTTGAACTATTAGAGGCACGTTTCACGAGGAGAGGACCAAAATAAAAGAAAGAACCGTTCCGGGGAAAGTCGACGCAATTTCGTCCCGAAGAAAACGAATGAAAAATGTGCGGCATCAAATGGCAAATGGGTTGTAAAGCGAATGGGGAAAGCCAAAGACAAACTAACTCAACCGGAAGCGGAAAAAAAAACTACATGTGTCGGTGTGTGTGTTTGTGTGTGGGCAGCTTGACACTTTCATCCCCTTATTCGAAGTGCCCGCAGTGACAATCTCCTATCTTTCCGGGGAAAAAACCGCCCATCCACGCCCCACCACCCGTGGCGTCCGTCGGTGGTCGCTGATGGATGGTCGCACATAAAAGGGGTTCAAACGATTTCAATTTCTTCTTGCCGCGGCCTGCCCACTCGGCGGTCGGTCTTTCACCCCGGAGGCAAGATTTCCCACTTTCGTCTTACGAATTCGCAAACGAGAGGACATTTTTCTTCCAAGTGAGCAGCACCTTGCTGGGTGTTGATGCCCGGGCTGAGTGTGTGTAAATAAGGACATGCCTAAACGATCAAAAATGGTCACACATTTTCAATCGCGAATGTTTGTCAGGGAGGGACAACGAGAAAGCGTTCATGGAAGGGAGGGTGTTCCGTGGGGGTCTTGAGGAGTTTTTCCCATTTTTTTCCAGTACCCAAATCCCCCAAAAACAACCCACCGGGAGGCCGAATGCGTGTAGACGTTCCACTTCATGTTATACGGTGATGACAAATTGCTTTCCTACCCATCATCCAGCCCCTCTTCAACCCCACCAGCCTGTGCTTTGCATTTTCGCCGGATTCCTATTTTGATAAACAAATTTGTCACGCACTGTCCAGTGCGTCCTTCCGGTCGGTCAGCTGGAGCGTGCAAACTGGAGGAGGAAAACATATCATATCCATTTTTCTACGCAGCATGGAAATGGTTTTGGTCGCCACACGTTTTTGTTGGTTGTTGCATTCGATAAGTGCTTCGTAGACTGTGTCCAACTGTTTGTTTTTTTGATTTTTTGTTTGTTTTTGGAATCTACACTGCCGGTTTCCTGGCAGCATGGAAATTGCTAATGGATGCCGGTTTCCCTGAACAGATTTTTCCTACGAGCGTCAGCACAATCGAGAAATGGAGCAATTCCAGCTTCCGTAGAAAGGGGTAGAAGGGTTTAGGTGGATGTTTTGCTTTTTTTTTTTTTGGAAATGTTTATACTCGTGTGCATTTTATAGGCGAAATTTGTTTTCCTGCAAGCTTTCGCTTCATTAATAAATGAAAAGGATACACAGGAGCCGTTGCGATGCGAGGGTGTTTCGTACACTCATAATCGTTGTAAAAAAATGTTTTCTATTCTGAAATACTGTTTTAAGTTTAGAACGAAAAAGATTATTTTCTAACAAATTATTTATTTTATTTGAATAAAACGCAGATACTGCAATTTTCCCTGCGACACCTTTTATGCTTATTGGAAGCGCAATGACATCTATTCCCAAAGATATTTGTGTACTATTAAATATGAGCTGTTCAAAAAGATTGTTAAATGTTTGCACCGAAGCACAGGACGTTGACCTACGAATCAAATCAGCATCGGTTTGCGGTCGACATTTTCCCAGACTTTTCCCAGACGTTTTTTGGCGAAAATGATGGTGCAAGATAAACGGCAGGATAAATCGTTCGAGATATTGAATTACCTGCAAGTAATGAAGGTCCGGAGAGAGAATGAAGAGACCGGTGTGAGTTTCTGCAGAGTTTGTCGTTGCAGTTGTCCGTCCGTCCACTGCAGTTCTGTGTGTTCCTTCCAAGTATATGCGAAAGTGAGACTTTCTCCATCTTGTCCCCCTCTGTTATCCTGTGCTTATTTCGGGGTTTTTTTATTTCCATTGTTCGGAAGAATCGTTTTCGTTATCTCCCTTCCCGCTGATTTCACTTTCATGTTGATTGTCCGCTTCGTTCGGCTCTCGTTCGTCTCCCTTGCAGATAACATCGAGAACAAGGTGACGGAAACGGAGGGCAAGCGGTACACGGTGTCGTCGCAGCTCCGCATCAAGCCGACCGCCGAGGACGACTACATCGAGTACACCTGCCAGGCGAAGCACAAGGCCCTCCAGCCGGACCGTCCGATGCATACGAAGGTTCAGCTGTCGGTGCTGTGTAAGTGTCCCCCCATGGTGGCCAGGCGCCGGCCGGAGCCCGCTCATTAGGGGCCCGGAATGAGTAATAGTTTTCGTTTTCGGTTTCGTCCACAGACCCTCCCGGGGAACCGCAGATCGAGGGCTACACGCAGGGCGAGGTGCTCCGACGGGGTCAAAACGTGGAGCTCATCTGCCGCAGCCGCGGAGGCAACCCACCGGCCCAGCTGATCTGGTACAAGAACGACGCCCAGGTCCGGATGGCGTACCGGACGACGGACCGGCTGTCGGAGAACATCTACTCGTTCGTCGCCGAAGAGGGAGACAATAAGGCCCGGTTGCGCTGCGAGGCCAACAACATCATGATTCCGGCGCCCCTGAAAACGGAACTCACCCTCAGTGTTCTCTGTAAGTCGGGCTTCCTTTCTTTTTTCCTTTTCCGGAGTGGACCAGTGTGTTGCTAACGAACCAAACCTTCGCTTCTGTTTCCGCGCCAGTCGCCCCAACGCAGGTCACCATCGCCGGAGCGTCCGAAGCGCGCACCGGAGACGTGGTGTCCCTGCAGTGCCAAACCGCCCCCTCGAACCCGCCGGCGGAAATCAAATGGAGTGTGAGTGGACACCACGTCAAGAACACCACCTCCCGGACGATCGAGAGTCCCGACGGTAAGTGTGTTGGCGATGAACGACGTCTGTCGAACATCTGGGACTCACCCACTAGGGCCATTTTAATTTTCCGTGCAGGAGGATGGACCACCCTGTCCAACATTTCCGTTCCGGTGGATGCGAATAAACGATCGCTGGTCGTCATATGCCACGGGCTGAACATGCAACTCACTGAGAACGTCATCGCGACGCACACCGTGAACGTTTTACGTAAGTAGTTGTCAATTAACTTATAAACTTTTCTGTGGTATCATTTTCTGTTACAAAAGCCATTTATATGAACAAAAATCAGCGTCGTATCAAATTCACTTAGTGAAAGTTAGGTAACGAATTTAGACATTATCCAATAGTTCTGCCAGAACTAAATATGTAAAAAGCGATAGAACATTATCCATCTTTGCCTTACTCTTCACTGGGCAGGTCTCTCACAGAGTGTTGCGTCATGAACTGATGCAATGTGCAAGTTCTGACGTTGTCCTGAGATTGTGGTTTGCGTAACGAATTGAATTATTCATGCGGATGTTTCGCACATCAGCAAAGATGATAAACGACGCTAAAGAGCAATGATGGTGATGATAAAGATTGCTCGATGCAAATGGTAGGGGGGGGGGAGTCGCTTCACAAGTACCCATTTCAAGGATAAAGCGACGGAATTGTAATGAAGACTTGATTATAAGTGTGTCACTAGAGTAAATGCAGTTTAAAAAAATGGAAACAAATTTTCATTTGTCTGATAGTCAAAAAGATTTTTTTGGTATTTTTTATTTTGATTTCCCTAGTTTTGATTTATACAAAAATTTGATACTGATGATCTTTGATTGATTTTTTCCCACAGTGCCCCCAAATCAACCGGTAATAACGGGCTACACGGACGGAACGGTAATTCCGGCCGGTACAGTGCAGCGCCTCCAGTGCACCTCGACCGGAGGAAACCCTTTGGCGACGCTGACCTGGTTCAAAAACGATAAAAAGGTAAGTCTGAAGTCAGCGAAATGGCAGCCTTTTGCCGGCAGTGCATGTGAGAATTTTCCCTCACGAGCGTGACTCCGGATAGATTGGCCACGGATGGCCCATTCACGGTACGGGACGATAGTATGTTGCCACTTTTTGGACGCCGGCGGGAAGGTTTTGTTTTTCCTCCGTTTTCCGGCGCTATCCATTCTGAGAAAATTTGTTGTTTTTTTGTGTTTGATCAACATAGTTAACATCACTCATCCGGAGGTCCTTTCGAAAACGTCGCCTCGTCCCGGCCGTGGTGATGTTCGTGTGTCGAGGCGTGTGTTTGTGTAACTTACAGCTACCGCAGCTGCTGGGCCTCTAGGAGAGGTCCCCTGAGTTGGAAAACGGACAGGTGGCCGTCACAAACGTAGGGTCCCACCACAAGCCACATGTTGATCTTTCCGTTCTATTCTGTGACGTCCAGCGGTCCAACGGGGCAAGAAGGAAAGAGCGAAGGTGATGAAGCGGGAGCGCCGATGGTTCCCCGTCATCGCACCCTTCGGCTCCCGAGGGTAGTTGTTTGCCCGGGGATCCGCTGGGGCCGGTGGGAGATTTAATTAATTTCCGCAAACTTTGCCAAACGCCATGCTCTTCTCGCAGCACCGGACACGGGCCCTTCTTCTCGGTAAATATTTGCCGGCAACCACCACCGGCCAGGCTCCGATGTTGTTGTCCCTTGCCGGATGGCCGTGTCGGGTGGCGTCTGTTTTCGTGGTGATTGTGTTGTGTTTTTGTTTGCGAAACCTACGGCTTCCGTGTGAGTTGGATGAGCTATCTTCCGAGCGGCGACCCGCACCCGGACGGCCGAGGAAGGTTTGCGTCTGTTGCCGGCGTGCTTCGATTATCATCTGTCATTCGAACGACGTCCCGGGAGGAAAATGGCGTCAGCAGAACGCTCGAGGTTCTCGTCGGACAAACCGTCGGTGTTTGTCCACCGGCAACTGGTGATTGGACGAGTCGCAAAAATTTATCAAAGCTAAGCAATGATTCCCGTTGGGGTGGAGGCAGACCACACTCTCTTTTGGAAACTAGAATTGTCTCT
>JAOEFI010000007.1:4206595-4221371 GCA_034621735.1 Anopheles plumbeus
CCCCCCCCCCCCCCCCCCCCCCCCGGGGATTCCACCGGTACTCCACCATGCGACACAAGGTCAGTGTGAAACTGGGATCGGCAGAAACATTGTGTCTGCATCGGTGTTTAATAACGCACAGCAGCAGCCGAGTGGGGTGGCACGATAACTCTGCAGGTGGGTGGCTGGGTGGCGCAGAATGCAAATAAATCTCCTGGAAAAATTAAAATTTGTCACCAGCTCCGAATCGTTCGATTCTCCACTCCACTTTACGCTCACTGCAGGAATCAGTTTCAGTTTGGTTTTTTTTTTGTTTTTCTGGTTCGTTCCCATGCTGTTTTATGCTGGCTATGCTGGTACAGGAAGGAAAGGAAATAGATATAATCTGCCCCGCTTCGTTTCATTTCGTTGTTTTTTTGTTTTTGCTGCACAGTTAAATCAATCGGTCAGACGGCGGGTCTGTTTACCTCTGATTTATGCGCGCTCGGATGCACCTGATCGGTTTTCGGGGGTCCGCCGGATCCGCCACTGTCCCGTAGGCGTTCCGTTTGTAAGGGCGGCCTTACGGTTTATGCTGTGTGCAGCCGTGTCGGTTACGTAACAGCATCACGAGAAAAATTGCCCCTTCGGAAAGTGGACATGCAAAGATCGCAACCCATCACTCTTGGCACACAGGGCACAAAACTGCATCACATACGTTTACACACGTTTTATTCTGTCAGGACGACGGGGCGGTTTTTTTTAGATTCTTGGCCCACTTAGTTCGGGGGCAATTAGTTTTGCGATTTCTTCTCATTACTCATGCAGTGTCAGGTGGATCAATTTATAGCGCTACTAGGAGTCACAGGACAATTCCGTGTACCGTGTGTCATCGGCGCGAGGGACATCGGTTTTGAAGATTTATTGACGAACGTTGGCTGAATTAACGCTACATCAAACCTGCATTACCTGTCATCATCAACCCGGTCGGCCGGGTCACCGAAATCAAACCGTGAATGTGTTCAGAGTTGAAAAATGACAAGACCAATAAGTACGTTTTTCGCCTCTTCTCTCTTTTGCTGTTTTTGTTTGTTGTCGAAATGATTTGGTTATATTTGGAAACCACGTACAGCAGCTCATTATTCACCAGTCGCCTGTTTTGTCGTACCATTGAGGAAGGTTGTGTATTCTACTTGATCAAGAAACATTCCTTCATGAGTTGTGAAATTATTCCAATCGAACTATTTTGTTAAGAGGTTTGGCTTTTCTATGCCATGATAGTAGCGGATGTTTTGTTCTTCATAACAATATGAAAGCAATTCGTTCTAGAAACAATCGTACTCAAATGTTTCAACTTTTCGGTATCAACTTTAACGATAGGAAAAAAAACTGATGAAAATGCAGCCCATTCTACCATCACCAGACCTATTCGACGGCATCGCCGGTTTAGGTAGCAGAACGATTTAACAGAAATAAAATTCATAGCCCAAAAGCACCGCACTCGTTGCCGAGGCCACGACGGGAGCAATATATAAATAACATAAATTGCACCGGACCGAGGTCGCGCGCCAACTGCTCCGTTGAATTTATGTCAACCCCAGTCGGTGCACCCCGGACTAGACTTGTGTCACTTTTATTTATTCAACATTTGTCAACAGTTTTGAGAACAGGCCGTAGGCAGAGCACAACACAACAAGAAAGAAAATATGCGTGCGTTATGGTCGGTGCAGGAAAAATTGGCAACTATCGAAGCACCGGTCGGGGTGCAGGGGGCAGAGCAGAAAAGCAGGAGAGAGAGCTGAGGTCCGTATTGCATTCGAATCCGAATCCCCCGGGTGGGGGTTTCGTTTGACTTCACTCGAACTCGAGGGACGCTTGCGGGGACGACTGTGTGCAGTGGGGGAGGGGTGGGAATGCTTCTATTAAGAAGTAGTTTAATTTTAGAGCGGTACTCAAAATTTGCCAGCCACCAGCTGGTGTGCCTTCCCGTTCGAAGTATGGCCCTTGCCCGGGCCGGGATTCGCAGCGAGACTGAACTATAGGGCAAAGGGGCAAGTTATGTGGCACTGTTAGTTGTTCTTTGAAAGCAAAATTTCACTTTCGCCCCTCACGTTTTATGAGTAGAATAACATCTTATTGAGACATTGAATTGAAAATATGGTTCGAGACAACGTTTGCAAAAATAACTAACAGCTTTCTCTTTTCCCATTCTTCGACAACAACATTCTTCTGTGTTGCAATTCAGCTTATATCAGCGCCAACACCTGTGGAAGCGTGTTAGGGAAATGGGAAAAATAGCATGCCAGAGCAAAACAATTCGCAAACGATCCACGAGCAAAGACTGAACAAGATATAAAAACGCTATAATTATAATACAATAACAAACTGGTGCCATATGTGCATAAATACCATTCTAAAAAGAAAACAGCATAGAAAGCTATTGAAACATGGCCATTATGCGGCATACATACCGTTCTCCCGTTTGATTCCTGCATGTGTTTCGCAGTGTCGCAGGGAACGTTTATTAGCTGCACATATGTGCATGTGCGCTGGTGCGATAACTGGCCCACCTACACCTACACAACATAACATTTGCATCGAGTCGGCCAATTTGACGCTTCTGGCGAACTTCAACGCCTACTCATCCGTGTGTGTGTGTGTGTGTGTGTGTGTGTTTTCACCAGCCCTGCAATGTGAAGTTAATAAACGCTCCCCGGAGTGGAATTGAGCTCGGCTGCAAGTGTGGCGAATATTGTTTTTATGGGCCGTTTGCTTTTTATCATCCGATGACACCACCGGGTTCTTTAGAAAGTGTTTAAAACATTCCTCTAACGGACAAAAAAAGTTCCAGCCGTACTTGGCACGTGGCTAATGCATGTTTGTAAAGATTTGCTTCATAACGGGCATGTATTTTATACATTGAACGCATGTATTTAATAGGTGTTTTTTATCACATTGACCCTCATTAATTAATAGATTTTCTTTTGCCTAAACCAACGCTCTGATAAAGAATATCTTTCCTGTAATTACGTCGATGGAATAGGTATTCGACCCAAGCGTAATTTCCAATCTGCCAGTAATATATCGCGTTCATAAAATTTCGACCGTGGCAGAAAAAATACATCCCATGCCGGGGGGAAGCTGTTACGACATGTCAAGGCCCAACATGGACCCATTTAAGGCAGGTTAAACACAAAAGACCTCCACCGAGAGCGGCACCGGCCGCAGTAGCTGGAATACCAGCTGGCACAACACAAAACGGCCACGATGCTCGGCTCAGTTGGGGGGCGTTTTACGTACGAAAATAAAATAATAAACCGACGCTACTTTTCACATGAGCCTTCGCGATGCTGGCACCCCCCACCCCAGGCCCAGGCCCTGAAGCCACCACGCGCGATTGCGCATCTCTATTGCACGCCGTCCATGTGTCGCCCGCGCGCGGAGTGTCACACACACGGAAAAAAAAGAAAGTGATATTTATCTTTTTCTTTTTTCCTGTGACACGATGCTGGGAGATTGTTTTTTTTTTTCTTTGCTTCTTCGGTGTTTGCTGTGTGTATCATCTTTCTTAATTCTATGCTCGGCTCGGCGCACGTGTTACCAGGATGGTCCGGGAGTATTATGGCCGGGCCTCCTTGGAAAGTGGGCCTCCGTAGCAGAAAGGGCCAGAAGGGAGCAGATTACTTCATAGCAGCAGCAGCAGCAGAGGGCTCTAACCTAGCGCAACTGGGTACTCTCGACGGACAAATTTGCGGCTGCTGCTGTATTACTTTTTTCTCTTCATTTCAAGCGCCCGAGTGTCGGTTAGGTAATAAAAAGAATATCCTACCAGGGAGCTCGCAGGAGTCCGTGTGATGGCGTTAGTGGTAGGAATTATTACATCCAACACCCGGGGTTAGCTGGCGTTTTGTGCCAATGAAGGTACGTAGCCATGTTTGGGACAACTTCTTTTCGTCGTGGTCGGCTACGAGGAGAATTGGTTTCTGATTCTGTCGATCTTACTTCGCATTGGGATTTTCAAGCATCTTCGGTCGCTTCTTGCGGTTTAGCGTATCAACCGATGCGGAATTTAGGAAAAAGGTTGTGGGGATATGATATTAAAACATGTGTTTTGCACTGAAAATTGATATGGCCTTTTCCATGAGGGTATATTATTGTTTGACATCATTGTTTGTTGGCCATAATTTCGATACTGTAATTCTTGAATAGCCATAAATAACACAGTTGCATCTTTTCAGTAAACATTTCATGATTTCTTCCCCATTCTGTACGGTAAAACATAACTTAAAGAAGAACATAATATATTGCGATGGCTTCCGGAATGATTCTGTCATTAAATCTCATTCAAACATGCGGTCCCTGTTCCAATCACATTGGCGTGTGGTTCAGGTAGTATCTATTTTCTACACTAGTCAACTTTAGGGCTCCCGTGTCACTTCCCAGGCCGTATCCCAGCCGGTGTTAGTAGCTGACGGAACCACATTTCACGATGTGATACCACCAGCTCGACGTTCAGAAGCCTTAATATCCTTCCCAGACACTGTTCGGGAAATTGTTTCGCGTGGATAGTTCCAGACATCTTCATTCTAGAGGGGTTCTGGGGAAGCGATCTTTCCGTCCGTACCAAGTGCCAACTCATGACCACATGTGTTGTTTCGGGTTGAAAATTTATGCACACATCGTCGGGAGACGGAACAGAAGGAATCGGAAAACTCAAACCGACCACAGGGGGGGAAAACGGGATGCTTGTTCAAGGGAAGGCGAAAAGGGAAGAACAATACAACTCTCACTGTGGTGGCAACCAGCAGGGCGAGTAACAGGTGCGGCAATATCGTATGAAGTGCATAGAAACAGAAAATAAAAAACCGAAACTTGGTAGGATACTTGGTTTCAAATTGACACTCTAAGGAAGCGGAAAAATCCCTTAACAAAACAAAACAACGCAACATAAAAGCGGGGGGGGGGATCCTTTTCAACAATTACTATTTTGAAACTAACAGCAAAAGAAAGGAACAATAAAACAACACACGGACGGACACACAACCAACACACAAACATGCAGCGAAGAGTCGGGTGCAAAACCACGAATGGTGTAGTTATGTATGCCAACGGGAAAGGCGTCCAGGAGAAAACCACATTTCAGGAGTACGATCTATGTTGTTTATTTTTAATTCGCAAAGAATAGTTTCTAGTCGCTGGGATGGAATGAAAACAGCCACACAACCACACAGCGCTGGACGTTATGGAAGACTCGCCAACACAGTGGTATATACAGCTCGTATTTTGGTGGTTCATGTGGTTTTTTTTTTGTAATTGTGTACACAAGAGACGAACATTGCTGAAAGAAAAGAAATATGCGAAAAGTTTCGATATCCTTTATAGAAGAGTGCAGCAGTGTAATCGTTAGGAATATTTTACTTCCATACTGATCCATCTACTGATTTCAAACACATTAAACGTTTTAGTACATTTTTAGTACATTTTTAGTTTGGGTTGTTTGTTACGAATTTGAACGTGCAACTAATTAAATAAAGAGGGAAGGCTTTCCATAACAACTGGTCTGTTGAACGAGATGTTTTATTCAAAGTTATGTTATTGTCGGTTATACATTACCCTTGAATAGATTGTGTCGAAAGCTCGTCATTTTTTTTTCTGGGCCCCATTTTATGAATCGTTGTATGTTAGTATATGTTTTTGTGAACCTGTGTCATGTTACTAATACCATGTTAAAGATATTGATATATCATTGAACAATTAAACCGAAACCACCCTCATGTTGTGACGTGCTGTTCTTGTCGGGTATTAAATTTCCCTATGACACTTTTCGTTCCTCCCAGAGTACCACCCAAACATGCCCGGAAAGGTTCGTGAAAGTGGGAAATGGTTATGCAGGTGCAAATAGTTTAAATAGTTTGACAAATTCTCGACAGTGAAGTCTCGCTTTTTTGCATAAATTATTCAACATGGAGGGTGGTGATGGTGCAGTGGAATTTGCATATTTTCATGCGCTTCGCATACATTTGCACCACGTACGGCAAAGTGAAAGAGCGAATGAAAAAATAACAAAGTTGCCATAAATATTTGCAATGACGAAATGTAATCCTGTTTGAGTAAGTTGTTTTAACTGGCCACTTTTTCCCATTCTATCTAGTTCCTTGAATTCAAATATTTATGATTCGGAATCCCCAATGGCCCGTTCGAGTTTGCTTTATGGAAATCATCGCTTCATATACTATCGAGACCCGTCGTGAGATTATGCAACCTTCAACCGCACATAGGAATGTCCAAACTTCTAAACCGACATCTTCCCCGGTTGATATTGGCCTCTGCATCTTCATCACGTCACGCTGGCGTTCAAACGTATTCCGTCGTGTCGGACGGAAATCTCTTAAATCGACCCAACGGCTCCTTGGTTCGCTGGGGTGTTCCGATCCCGTGGTCCGCTCGGGCGGAAGGAATTTCGAGCCAATTCATCAACATCGGACTTATTTCCTCCGGGAATCCATCATAGTGATAGATCGGTAATAATATTTCCCTCCAATGCTAATATTTGTCGATGTGATCAATAAATTTCCCTACCCACCCCACTACCCACCGTGTGTGGCCATAAAATATGCTACGGCGGAACGGACACCCGGGCACGGCTCGGGTCCCGAACAGACACAGACGTGGCCACGCAAGTGACAGCGAACCGTATCACACCTGATTGATAATAAAGCGAAGAATATGCACACCGGCACACAATGATATCGGTTTTTCAATTTGGTTAAATTGCTTTCACACCTTTTTCTCTGGCCGGAAAACCTTTCCCGCCGGGTTGTGGAGGGATGGGACCCCTTTCCAATGCCGTCCGAGTCCGGAAGTTTGAGATCGTATTAGTTTTAAAAGAGCGGAACGGAACGGAGTAGCCTATCGGTTGCGGTTTGGTGGCCAACAGGGATGGGAAAGGGATGACACAAGACACAGGACAGGTGCATGAGACATGTTGGGAGAGCACACACATACTCGCTTCACCTCACTGTGGCGTCCGAGGCAATCAGTCAACGTCAGGTGCGAAGCGGAAAAGTGAAATCAAACTACGTTGTATTTCTGCGGAATGCGGCTACTTCAGAATGTTTGGGAAATGTAGCCGAGGCGGTAGTAGCTATGCTTGAAATAAACCTCTCAAAATTATTATGAACTGTAACTTCATAACTTTTCGTAATGTACAAATATGTTAGTTTTCTTTATGATGAATCAAATGAGTTAGAATAGACGTGTTTTGCCTTAGTTAGCTTAAACTGTTAGGCCGCGTGAAAACCGGAGGCGTATGGAGAACCGAATGAAACTTGTAATAATCATGGTCGATTCCAAACGTCTTCTACGAAACGGTTTCAATAATAGAATCTTTCTTTCGTTTTCATCGGACTAACAATATTTCATTGCACGGTCAGGTGGTTGTGACCAGCGTAATTTACTGTGACTCTACCGAAGGTCTTAGGAGATGGAAAGCGTTTGTTTTAAAGAAACAACTCACTCGGCATACGAACTCGGCCGCTGTCAGAAACTTTAAATATTGATCGTTCCGTGTCACGGGTTGATTTTTCCTTGCATCAACCCGAGGGGAGTCGATGTAGCGGGCCTATTGTACGCCGATGGATGCGGGCGACGGAATAGTTGTGAAATGCGGGTCAAACAGCTGCCACAGGAAGGGGGAAAGAAAAAACAATCTTCCCCACTTAATTCGCCCAAGGAAAACCCGAACCGGGGGCGAAGATGCACTCTGGTCGGGGCGAAGATTCCGAGTTTGTGATGAATAGCCAATTGACGGGGACTTCATTAGAGCGCGAGAATTAATGCACTCCGGTGTTGGATTAAATTGCGAGTCGGTCACCGAAAGAAAAGGTTTCAAAAGGGACGAGAAAAGTGTCGTTCTAATGCTGTATTTTGACAGCTTAAGTGCGATGTTTGTTTTATCAGGATGGTGACGTTGGGCAAGGGTTGTCCGAAGTGACGTCCGTTTGGTGTTAGGTGATCGTAAAGAACCTAACCCCTTAGCTTTCCAACAAAATTGTAAAACAATCAGTTCAGTGAACTACAGTATCTTTAAATTTAATCCATTGCCAATCAAGAGCCCAGGAAAAAGGTTGTTATACTAAACAACAAAACGAGTAAGATTTTATCTTGTCTTTTTTTACGCTTCCTAGGGTGGCCCAGAGGGCGCTGAAGGTAGAGCACGCATAGAAAAACCGGGAGATTTAACTAGATATCGTAAAATGTTGATTAAATAAACCCGCTACGGGTGGTCGTTACCGTTTTTTTTCTTCGTATGAGTGTGTGTGCCTTCTCCTTTTAGTACGTAAAAAAAGACACACAGTAATGTCAGTAGCGATAGGAAAAAGTAGGGAAAACGCGGCCAAACTGGCAGAAAACAGTAGCACACACATGGGCGTCACTTAGATTGGACATCGTTAGAGTGTGCGACGATGCGTGCCGGGCCTTCGCGTCGGTGAACCTCGGTTGATGATTATCGTTCTGGCGAGTAATCGTTTGCCAGACGCGACGATAGATCGTCCCGCTGACTGCGCGAAGGTGTTGAAACGAACGGCGGTGGACGCGTGATGTGCTAAAGCATAAACGAGCGGTCACCACAGGTTTCTTTTGGTTGGGGCGATCTCTTGAAGGCATCGGAGCGCAAAAACCCACTCCCATCGGACACTTCTTGCACTCAGTGTCAACAACTGTGCAGTGGAAAGAACGAATCAGACTTTGGTAGAGTGTGTAGTCTAAAGGAGAAGAATGGAAGAAAACAACACCCTTAGTATTAGCCCTCTACCAGAATGGACGCTATCCGGTGGAGCGATATTTGCTAATCGAAAGGGTTGCACACATTAATTGAGCTTTCGCTTCCATTGGTTTTTTTTTTGGGGGAAAAGAGCCACGCGGGAAACAGGAAATGGCACCGAAAACAATGGGCAACAAGTTTAAGAATTCCGCCCAGAACATAATTACCCAGTGATATTTCAAAATGTGGCGCTCGAAATAAACCCATTGTTGGAACTCGCGCACAGGTTCCGCTTTGGGGAAGAAATTCCTGGTGGAAAATGGACGTTATTGAGGAAATGAAGGGAAAAATTATACCAATGGTTTGAAATACATGGTTCTTGAATGTTTGACTTTAGTCCAGGGAGGGAAAGAATATGCAATTTTATCCGTTGAAACAAGGTTGAAAGATCTCTTGCGATCTTTTTCAAGAGATATATATATTCTTTCATGAACTTCCAACAAATAACATCACAATGGCTAAGTCACATTAAATTGTTTCAAGGGCAATTCTCAAAAAACGGTGAATATGTTTATAACGTATGCTTCATCTATGACATCATCATTGCCTAAAATTGTGTTGATGGTTCAATTTGCAGACATAAGAGCGAAAGTACGTTTGATTTGACAAGAAGCCGACAAATACTGGAAGAAGCCATATGGCACAAGGCTCTCCAGTGAAAGCCTCCACGCAGGTTATTCGCAAATGTGTGTTGAAGAGTGTCGAACAAGCGATTAGAATCTTCAGGGGGCAACTACTTAACCCACCTTGAAGAGCGCAAATCCCGGTGCCACACGTTTACTGTTTGCCAGCAATTATTGCATCGATCTTAGCTTTGATGACACATTTTCCGGCGAAACTGTTAGCGATTAGGGAGCTTTGGTGGTTGATTGGGGATGTAGATAAACAAGAGGGTACGTAGACGACATCAAGGAAGCACCAAAGGGTACACCGATGTTTGGCACACTCCCTCTCGAACGATCGTCCGGGAGCCTCGCGGAGAACACCACCCATTTCGTTGCACAAATATGAAGGAAAAGTCTCCCGCATGTTTGCTGCGGCGGGAATGATTTGTTGCAGCAGTATCCGGTTTCCTCCGTTTCCGGTTCAGGGGAGCGAGCGAGTGAGGGAGCGAGAACCAAAGTCACTTCTTCGCTCATCGCGTAAGGTGAGCAAATTGATGCGGCGTGACGTGACTAACCAGAAGAATATAGGTATAAACGGGAAAAGAAAACATGCTTAAGCAAAACATTCCACACTGGTCTTTTTAAGTTTTTTGCGTTATAACGAAAAGAATAATTATTTAAGTAGTTTTATAGACATCACAAGTCAATAATTTTCTGTTCCGTTCAATTCTTGTTGTAAAAACGAAATAGTTGATATGTACTTATTGAAAAATAGTGAAGAAAAGCTAATAACTTACCAGCTAATTTAACCTGCTATAATAACACACTAATTTCCCATCTGTGGCAGAGGTTGTTAATAAACCCAAATTATTTACCCCTTTATTAAATATTCCGCAGAAAAATCGACCGATATTGAATCGCGTTTTTTTTTCGTTTTAATTTCGTCGTCATTCGCACAAAAAACAGTTTCCAATAAAGAAAACCAGCATTCAGATGGGAAGTATATTAATTTTCTGCCTGCGTCCACGTCGAATGGTGGAAAAAAGTACTCATCTCTTTGGCGTCATGTTTTCACGTGTTGCTGGAATCGATAAACTGTGTCCATCTATCCTGGCGGCCGTTCGTTGGCACACCTTTGATGTTTGTTGCTGCTGCTTCCTTCACCTTGACACATTATGCCCTGCGTTACGCCAAACGAACATTGATCGGCATCGGCAAATCGAGTACCGTTAGAGCGCCCATTTCCTATAAATACCACCCATCCGAGAGCGTGTTGCTGATGCTGGAAAATGGAAAATCATTTAATTTCACCCGGCAGACACTTTTCGCAAGATTGACCATCCGCTTCCGATGGCTGGCAGCGATCTCAAGTGCTGATGCTTCCCGCTTCACTGACGCTAATCGGATTATGTTGTAATCATCGGCTCGTAATGCCATTTGCGCAAACGACCGATTTCGTGCGGCCGATGGCGTCCTGCCTGATGCCTTTGGCGGGGGGATGGAAAATGAGCGGCCGTTTTTCCATACTTTCCATCAGGAGAACCCTACGCACTCTCGCACGCTCTCGTGCAGCTGTCACTGCACGGCCCCCCTGGGGAAAACAGGACGAAGAATTTAAAAGGATGAAAATGAAGCACCATGGCGATGAAAGGGGTCGCCGTTTTCCGACGTCGCGACGGGAAATATTATGCTTTCCATCAAACATTTTCTCCGGGCGAGGAGAATTGTAATTCCAGTGAAGGGCCGAGCGCCGATTTTCCACTCAAACATCGAGCGTTCCACTCGAACGAGCGTGGATTGGAAATGCATGCCGGATGCCCTCCAGTGGCCACTTTAAATCGATCGAGCCAATTTTCTGTCGTCAAGTGCAACGCAATCACAAATGTATCACGACATCAGCTTCGCCTCGAACTGTCGAACTGTCGAACTGTCTTTCTAATGACCCTTTCCGGTAACAGTATCCTTTCAAAGGATCCTTCCAATAACTGGTTAAAAATATTTGGAAAAATTGTCACCCGAACCGAGAAGACCCGAAGGGTGATTTTCCGGTGAAGATAACGTGTTAAATATCACTAAAAATGTTGCAAACGCTTCCATTTCCCACAACAAAAACAGCTAAACACCGAACCGCCATGTTTGAGCGACAATGTTGATGGTGTAATAACGATAAATAAATTATAGAACAAAATGACGAAACCAATAACAGCGTAATTAATTAAATTAAATTAAACGATCTAACGGGTTCCACCCCCCCTCATAATGCGCCCATCATCACACACATACACGTGCCTTTTGCTTCAATGTTGATCTGTGGGCAGAATTGGGATTGATCTCGACTAAAGGGTCATTGAAACTAGGGAGGGATGGATTAAGAGGCCCGGACGGGAGGCGGGAAAATCATTCATTGAAAGCGTATTAGATTATCAACGAAACAATTAGCTGCCCCACACCCAGGTAACCGGCTCTGAGTGGGCTGGGGCAATCTTTTTAGGAAGCTGGCAACACTGAATCGAAAGTGTACGTTAATGGAAATTTATTAGATCGCTTAAATGGAACCTCATTAGGATCGTGCGTTTTCGTGATCGCGATGTAGAGGATGTAGTAACGTTCACACTGTTTCATAACTACAAGATACGAGTATTAAACATTCAAGATGATGGGTTGGGAAACAGGTACCTATGCTAAGGGAAGGAAAAGGGAGAGATGAACTTGAACCATCACTGGGTTCTTGAGGAAATCCCACCGCCAAACCGAACGGTAATTTCCACAGGTACATGTTGGGAATGTTAACCTTGAATGGTTAGCAAACTTATGTCTTTATTGGTGGCTGTTTGAAATGTGAAATTCTATGATTAGTTTAGGGACGGAATTTCATTTAAAAAGTAATACAAATAGTTTGTAGAAGATTTAAAGAACATGATTTAAGACCAAAAACGAAGGATATTCAATTCATTGGTACTTCCCTTGAAACCAGTCCCGTGTTGAGCAGTGTTGAGTAATGCAATTAACGCGAAATATGTTGATCTTGATAGTAAGCAATACTTGATGAGTTAAGGAAATAGGAAGAAGAGGAAGGCAATAAGAATAGGAAATAGAATAAACTTGTTTCACGCTGCTTATTTTCGCATGTAGGTGTCAAAGATTATTAGAACAAATAATGAAGAGAACTTTTGTCATAGAATTTGATTAGTTGACGGTATCACATTACTTGAATGTCATGTTCCAGAACTCGTTGAGCTGGCCAGGAAAGGAAAAAGATTCTATTCCGAAAATACTGCTTTCCGGCGTTTCGGCAAGCCATGATGAACCGAAAACTGCAACTGACAGCTGCGCTACCCCCTCTTCACCACCAAACCCACCACGAACGCGTCAAAAAGTGCGAGGGTTCGTTGTCATTATCGTTTTTCCCCGACGGAACGAATGGCCGGTGAAAGCAGCATGGGCAGGCCTTGTCACAACTTGGTAGATGTCCTGTGTTCGGTGGCGCACACTGCCCTGCAATGATTTATTACGCTTAATGGATGTCAAAGTGCAGCAAAGGCCGGGGAGGCCGGGAAACCCGGGATCGATTGCAACCGGGACCGGGGATATCGATGGGATAATTTAATCAACGAAGACACGCTGTTCAACCGCAGGCTACGAGGTGACCGCGGATCCCTGCAGGACCCTCGAGGACGGCTGATTGTGTTCCTCCGCACGGACCGGTTGTACATGTCAAAGGTCGCCCATGATAATTTGTTCGAGGGTAGGCCGGAGGGGAGAAGGGCGGCGGGAACATGGACCACAAACTCGCACCAAGGACCTGCCAAAGGACTACTGCCCTACTTCGTAGCCATCTTCGGTCGGTCGGGTTTGCTGCATAATGTTCCACCGGCACAATTTGATCCTAATCCTCCTGGAGGATGGTCCTGCTCGAGAGTCGGGTTCATCTTTCACGCTGGCCGTTATAATGAATCGGCTTAGATTCCGCCAGCAGGCGTCGACGGCTTGTGGTTGCCTCTGGCTCTCGCGAAGCAACCGGGCCGCGATTTCTGGCGCAAACCATGACCTCAAGCACGCGAAAGTCATCGTGCTTCGGCCAGCGGGCACTTCTTCTTAATCCCTCCCAGCACGCCCGAATGCAACTCCGTTGATATCATCGCGGTGATACTGCTAATAATATTCAATTTTAGCCAATTAAGTATAATCTTGTTTAATTGGGCTCCGCTTTCGCGTTCAAGCTGGTACTGGTCATCGGGGTTCCCCCTCCACTCGGCTCCCTGCTTCTTTCTCTCTCTCCTTTTAGTTGGGCTTCAAAATCGCGACGACAAAGACGACTTGACCTGACACCGTCCAACACCGACTTGACTGTTGATTCGGATGTCTCACTTCTCTTCGGCTGTGGCCGTTTCGTTTCCATCCCCTTCTAAGCGCGTGTCAGTACCGGTGTCACTACCGTCTTGTCGTTCTCACTATCGTTCCCCTTCTCAGATGACACACAATCTTTAATCGTCACAATCGTCCATCGTCCCGGAACATCTTTTCGTCCCGGTGGGGGATGGTTTCACTTCTGCCACCTTCTCCGTCCACGTAATCAGTTATTTAAATGTTTGTCTTTGAAAACGGTTGCTGTGGCGGCCGCCGATTAGGGAGCCCTTAACAAATTAACCACCGACGACCGCCGTTAACTGACAACTTGATTTTTGCACTGTCTCTGGCTTTGGTTGATGTAAAGATGGGACTAAAGCATCGAATTCGCAGGGCAGACTCCTATCTGGGAGACGATTCTGGGAGGTGGCATAAAGAAATCCCTTTTATGTTTATGTTATGTATCGTAGATTCGTGAAATATATAACTTTTTGTTAAATAAATCAAAATGGCGAACTGTAAAATCATGGATGGTTGTTAATTGAAAATCATGTTGGGTTCTCTGTTTTAATGTTTTGAAAAGTTATACTTTCTTCTAGTTCTTCATCGACGGGTTGCTTTAAAAGCAAGGCTTCAACAAACCTTGATGACAGTCATCGTCATTCATTGGAAAAGGATATTTTATGGAAGGGCAGTAACAATCAAGTAAACAAGTTTGAGTGACAGTCGGAGCTCGCATTGCACTGTGGTAATAACCATTTGTCCTCAGGTTGGCCACTAAAGCCAGACGATGGATTGAATGTGTCTGTTAACATTACAACAATCGGTATGCGACAATATTATTTACGGCCAACCTTTCCACCCCCCGTATGTCCTTGCCTTCCGTTGGGATGGAGTTGGAAATAAAACCCTACAGTTAACAATGTAGTGGCCTCTCATCGAAGCGGGGAGAAGAAGATTATTAATATTGGCCATTCAAACTATTACTCTCCTACCGACGGCGTTGTGTCCTTTCACTCGGCCAGTTCTGATTCTTCACTGC
>JAOEFI010000007.1:4225971-4240788 GCA_034621735.1 Anopheles plumbeus
GGCTCCCAATTTCGGGAGATTCGAATTTTCGCATGAATATTGAAGAGTTTTCATAGCATGGCACATGGCTTACATTTGGTGGCTTTTATATTAAATTTGATAAGGACGGGTGAGAGTGTCTTACATCTTTTTAATGATAATTACAAACCGCAAATACAAACCGTCGATGACCTCTAGAACACTAATAAAGAATGTTTGAACGATTAAGGAAGTAAAACCAAGATACTGCATAATCTGGCACAATTCTAGTGACGAAGGACAAGGACACCGTTTTTTAATGACTTGTGCTTCACATTTTCATCCCGAAAGCTATGTTTAATAGCACTGAAAAGAAGTACTTCAACAATCCCGTGACAAAAATATTTCCTTTATGAAGTCGTAAATTTACTGAAATTGTATTCTGGGATGATAAATTCACCTGCTTCACCGAGCGTCTAAGTAACCGGCCATAAAAAATAAGTATGCTTTCAAGAAAACCCAAGATGGGTGTTTTGAAACAGTGGTTTAAAAAAGTACTACTTAATGCTTGTAAAATTGCCATTATTTTGTCTATTGCCTCACCCTTGCTTTTTTTCCTAGATGAAGGCATCATCTCTTGTGAAAAAAAGCATCCCTTTTTCGTGGCAGTTGGCCATCAGCATAATTTATTGAAGGCCAACCGTGACATACACATGTGCCCTAAGGCCATGTGCAATGATGTTCATATTCAATTCTTCTCCAGACTGCTTTACCATAAATCTACGGAGCGCCATAAAGAAGGTCCAGGTTGGCGAACCAATTAAACCTCTCGGGCAGTCAGTGGGTTAGCCTTTTATCGTTAGTGGAACACGTTGAAGTTAGGGACACTTATAAACCATGCAGGAAATGTTACATTGTTACACTGTTACCTAATATTTCTTATGTTAAATAACAAGGAGAGCCGAGAGTTATATTCCATTGTGTTAATTCAGCAACTGTCTCTTTATTATAATACTAATCAACTAACTAACTTTATTATAATTATAATAACATGACATGACTTTCGACATGAACTCTTGGACCCCGGTTGGCATCAAAGCACCGACTCTCTTCATAATCGTTGATGTGTCAAAGGCAAACAATGTTTATTAACTTGAATATTCATTCTCTACTTCACAGGTACGTGATGGGACATCGTTGAAGGACATAGCTTCCCGGTAGGCCCGCTAGAAATAGATGATACATTGCCGTTTATCTCAGCAATGGGGTGAGAACACATACGCTAGAATCAACAATGCAACTAAGTGTCCGGTCTGGTCTTGGTAGATTTATTATATACCGAAACTGGATAGATTTAAATTAAATGACGATTTACAAACATTTTAAATGGAATTCTGTCACAAGGTGGCATTCGAAAACGTGCAAATATCTTTCATTGATGGAACAATTGCTTTTCTGCATGAAACTCGCAACTTATGAGAAGATTTATTTTCCACGAAAATTCTCAATCTTTGACCTCAATCAAATCTAACTAATTCGAGATCCTCTGTCGCTAGACGTTTGCTTCCCGCCTCTAAGCGACTACAGTCCCTTCTAAGTATTCATAATTGGTCTGGCTCACGGCGTTGGTGACACCATTCTTTGAGGTCCGATTGACATTCTCCCGAGTATCGATCGGTAGAGAAGTGTAATTAAATCCCAGACCGGTCGCCGTGACTCGCCAAACTCGATCGCCTGCAGTCCACGACGACTGCACTCGGTAGCACCGTCCCTCGAACGTCAGCACCTCTCGCCAGCCGCCCAGTACTGGCGCCCGCCAACACTGATAACGGACATCGGACCACGGAACGGTAAAGAAACTGGAGAAACGGCTACGGGAATAAGTGAAAAATTCTGCGCCTTTTAAACCCCCATCCTTCCCGCTCCCTACTACGGGCAAGACGTGCCTGGAAGAACGTCCCCAGCCGATGCCAGCACGAGCCAATTCAGTAATGATAATAGCAGCATAAAAAAGCATATCAACGACCAGCATGACAGCTGAAGGCGCACGTGGACAATCGAGTTAACAGCGCGTTGAGTAACGGTTGTTCGATGCATGATTACCCCACTTTCGGTGCGCGACAATCGCAACACGAAAAAAAAAACCCGAGGCACCCGTTTTCTTGCCGAAGAAAGTGGACCATCGGCAGTGCAGTGCAGTAGTGGTATCACTGATTAATGACGCAGACACCAGACGCTCGAAAGCATTAAATTATTGATGCTTTCATCGCGAAACGGCAGTAGAATACATCATTCGTTCTTCTCGAAGGAAAGATTGGAGCAAATTGACGCCCGCTTTTTTTCCTTGCATCCGCTTTTCAGTCGCACGTGTTCCGAGTTAAGTGCGCGCAGTGTTTCCGGAAGGTTAAACTCGTCTAAAATTGTAAGCGCCTTGAAGCAATTAAATATGCATGCAAAGGTGTTCTAAGCGCGGATAAGTAAACTACTAGAGCAGGGCACTTTTCTCCAAACCTTCTCCGGGACTGGCCGCTTTTTATCACACACGGAAAAACACACACACCCGAACGGCATAACTCGTCTAGTTCTGTCCGGCCCGTACTGCATACTGGAAGCGCAGTATCATGGAGCTTTTGCAGGCTGCTCCTAATCCGAAGGAGAACGATTTAGTGAACCATAGTATGGATGACATTCTGATTATATTAAATCCAGGGATTTGAATGGAGCTAGAGTTAAACGAAAATAGGCTAGAATTAGAATGGAAAACATAAACTTTCCGCTATCATCATAAAGTCTGCGCTTGAATAATGCACTATTGCATATACTTTGCCTAGAAACTGCTATGCATATTTGGTACATATTTTCTGGCCTTCAAGATGTGCACTATTCTAAGCCTATTGACATTTTATTTTACTTCACCAACTGACCTCGATCACCGTCCACATGCCTACGGTGAAGAGTCCTACGGTGGTTTGGAATTTATTCTTATCGCGGAAATTATATTACAACCAGGGGTTGTTTTTTATTTGATTTTAGTATTTTCTAACGCCGCCTTTCTCCAGCCAGTAGCAAGCATGGTATGGCGAATGACATGTTGTAACTGTTTCCGCCATCATTGCTAGTGGCGCTTCGCTTCCATGGCCAATCGTTACCATTTCCTCTGGATTTTCCTCCCGTTGGAGAACATAAAATGTTCCCCACCGTGCCAGGCAAGTCCTGCCGCCAACTAGAGCACGTGTGCTAAACAGGCAGAGGCCCGGGGAAATAGGGAAAATAAGTTTACATAAGAAGGGCAGGCGAGAATCGGAACCGATGGAACATGCGGAAACGTCAACCAAAAGAACCCTTATACGAGGAGCGAGGGGTGGCAAACGACGCGGAGTGTCATAATTGTAAGCATCATCTCGCGGTGGACAGATGTCGGGATGATTTGTGAGACCATTATCATTTATTTGTCGTTATGCTGCTAGAACGACATACTCTCTAAAGCCGATGGTAGTGACGCGTTTCCCATGGGCTGGACACATTGCTGCAAGCTTCCTACAGGTTTGTGCCCCTTTCCTTAGGCGATGGAGGGAAAATAATACGTTGCAGAGTACTTAGAAGATACAATTGACCAACTACAAAATGCTATTGTCTTTTATACCACATTCGTTAAATTTTGTTCCAATTAATTGGAAAAGGAGTATATTCGTTGTATAAAATACATTTTCGATTTTCGTAAAATCGTCTTCCAGCAGAATTAAAGTGATACAATGAGTGTTCGATTTGATTTCTCTAAAGAATTACTTCAATAGATGTGTCCTCTACTGTAAGGTTGTTCAAACTAGCATTGCTAATGTTGTAATTTTTCTACATCATGCAGAAAAGTATGGTACAGTGAAAAACGACTCATGTTAATTCAACAAAATATCGATGAAATATTTGAATCGAAAGATGTTAGTCAATCGATAAAATTGTCTTCTATGGGTGAAGTCAACATTTCTCCCTTATCGCCCATACAAATATCATCTCGTGTCCATGAAAATTCGGTAATATTTCTTCCGAAACACTTTTTCCGATCGACAGATATCTACCGGCGGCTTATGAAAGATGGTTTATCATTTATCTATCTGACACCAGCAGCGGCGGCCGACTTCCCGCGTTGTCGCCATTTCGCCCGCCACCCCTCCTCGGAAACCGTTCAAGTCTTCCGACTGACGCCACCACTGGCATGGGGTAATTCGCTTGAAGAAGGGCCCGGGATCAGCGAGTTTCATTCCTGGCACGATGCGCCAACCGCGCGCCGCACGCCACGAAACTACCGTTGTGGGATTTTCGTTTTTGCGGTGAGCCGGCGCCGGCACCACAATTGTCACATAATTGGTTATCAAAATTCGAGACAGCGTAAATAATTTCCCATCAAGCGTAACACCCCGCACATTTGTCATCGGGATTCACGTCGTGCGGTTTCCGTACGACGTACTTTACGAAGGGTTAACTAACGCACCAATCGTCTTCTGGGATCTAAATTTGGCTCAATCTATATCAAGGTTATTCTCACGATTCACAAGATTTGCGATGAAGATAAAGTGAAGCAACATCTACACTTTAAGAACTATATGAGTATATTTTATACAACTATTCTACGACTCCCGCAAAATCGATCTGTATTTCTAAAACAAACCGACTTTGACTTAGGGAGTTATCGAAGAGAACTATGCTGAGTATTAGAATACTTTTATATATGATAGAATACAGTCGAAAATAAATTTCAGATACGATGTGTGTTTGGTAGGATCACGAATGAAAATTTTCATGTAAAGATACAGTTGTCATAAACCTTATCACAACCATAATACTCAATACAGCTTTAATAACAATTGTATTTGTTCTTCGAGCGCTTTTTCATGTTGAAACGGCATAATTCTTATCCTTGCTATTGCAACTTCCTGAAATTTGAGCCTTTGATTACATTTGCTAGAAGGATGAACATTAGGGAAAAGCCTATTTAGTTTCACCTGCATGTTGACTCTTGATGCGACTCCAAACAGGCATGTTTTCCGATTCACCCAGGCGGAAAATATTTCGTAGACTATTGATTATAGTTCCAGTTTTTTTCGCAATAGATTGACCTAGCCTGGTTGCTGCGTGTATACATTAAGGACAAGCATTCTAGCAACCGGAACAATGAGACACGATGCGAGTGATATAGCGAGATGGTGATATAAAATGAGTATTTTCATTTCCTTCCTTCAACTCTGCTCGAGCAATGAAGATCGACTTCCAAATTCAAACCAACCAACAGACAGGAATCGGAGTGCCCTGTTAGGACCGAAGCCGACTCGATGCTCTGTTGCGATATGGAGAATAAAAGAACTTGGCGATTTTTTGTGAAATTTTACGCCTCTAGCAATTCTAGTGTTAGCAAAAAAAAATCCCATACCAATGGACTAGCATCGTCATGGCAAAGCATAGTCTTATCGTCCGGAAGGTCCTTGGCTGGCATGGTGAGTCGAACGAAAAACTTTTTCCCCGTTACCGACCAGAGTTTAAACGATTGACGGAATTTCCCGTCGGTCCGTCGATAGCGAGTGAACTTTACGAATGAATCAAACACACCGTTACAGGACACGGTCTGCAAGTCCTGATGTGGGTAAAATTGTTTTAGAATTGGATTGGACAAAAAAATCTGTGCTCTTCGACTTCCGCTAACAAAGGACATTCGAAGGCTCGGAACGATCCCTGGCTGCCTAATGATATTCGTGTAGTCCATCCGGCAGGGCATGTTACGGGAATCAATTAGTTTTTCTTACTCCTCGCTTAATTAATGCCCCAGCTACGACTTATCTCGTTCGGGACTTCAAACTTCGCCCGCATCGGTGGCCGGAGATGATCGAATGTGGATGTGTGCACGGTTTTTCGGCTCCGTCGGATGATTTACCGTGGGCCGCAAAACATCGACCGCAAGCTTGTGGACTGAGAACCCGTCGAACAGGTTGAGTAACGGTAGTAGCTCGGACTGTTTTTCCACCACTCCTTTCTTCCGTTTTCGTTACGTCCATTTCCACCTGCCAAGTGCCTGGCACGTCGTCGATCATTCCGGTCCAATTTGGTAAATTGACAATGGCCACAGGAGAAACGGGTTGGCGCAGCCGTCGAGGGACGACCCGGCCCGTGACGGAACGGGTTCCAACAATGGAGGGCACAAACCCATCGATGCAAGTGCCATAACCACACGCTTCTTCGACCGACCCGACCAGGTCGTCGTCGCTAGGCTGATTGACAGTGCGACACGGATTTTGCGGTTCATTGCATTTCGGACCGCTTCTTTTTCGGTAGCCAGTGCCGCTATGCAGGTTTGCAAACGTTTATGTGTATGGAGGAGAGAAAAAAAATGTATGCCCCGGCGCATTTCCTGTTGGCGGAGCAGTACTCCTTTTCGTTTGCTTCGAACTTTATTGTACATTGTACGGTGGCGGGGAACATTTTAAAATCGAGATTTTTTGCCCCCTGCTTCCCCATTGTCCATTAAGGCGAGTCCCTTCCCGACGACTGCGAGACGACTGCGTTCCGTTCGCCACCGAACCATTCTTCGGTGGGTTGAGTAATCCCGAAATGGTTTTACTTTACTCCCGTTCCTCCCCACACGTTTTGTGGAGCTATTCTTCAGGGATTTTCTTGCGGTGGCCTACTTTCTGGGCATTGTTCAAAACCACTTAATTCTCTTAAAGGGAAAAAAAAGTCGCACAACCCATTGGGCGAGAAAAAGGACAAAAAGAGAATATGGACGAGAAGAAATTAAAGAATGAAAAGAAAACCGATCAATCCCAAATTAAAATGATGTTTTAAACAGTTTTACTTATTGTAATATGACTTTATGTTTGTTTCAATACTTTCAATCATTCACATAAAGAATCCCCTCCCCGTGAAGGACTCCTTTCTTGAATGAAAAACATTACCCCGATGGCCAATTATTCCAGTAAGTAACTACTGAAGCGTTTCCCTAAACATTCATGTTTATTGCGACATTATTGATATGAGGTGTTTATAACAGCTGCCACACAAAATATTGCACAGAAAAGGAATACAGATGTCATAATAACCATCCTCTGGCTGTGCTTTATAGCCTTTCCGAAAATGTGCAAACACTGCACGACTAAATATGGCGTTTATGTGACCATGGCGTACTTGGATCGCTTTCAGAAACACTTTCATCGACGCAGCATCGCGCTGCAAGATGACGACCCGTCGGATTCGGCTAAACTGTCTGCTAATAAAACCGTCAAGCAACAATGTGCGAGCTGACGGAATCCCCGATCTCTGGCTGTTCGCCTCGGAGTGTGTCACAAGTCGTAAGGTTTTCCATTTTTGTCCGTACCGGCTCGATTAAGTCCAGGGCTGCGTAGAAAGGCCCTGCCCACGCCTGGCCCGGTGGCCAAGGTGGTGGAACGGCCGAGGCAACATACTTTGCCAAACTCAGCGGCAGCTAGAGAATGGGCAGAGTTCCCCGCGGCTTTCTGACCCCACCGCCATCGTATCGGACGGGGAACAAAAACTAGTTGACAACTTTTTCGGCAACGAAAAAGCAACTTTCTACTCGAACGGTGATGTCCCACTAATTACCTAATTTTGGTCCTCTCCCGGCAGCTCCCAGTGCGTCACCGGGTGCGTCATCTAATTTCATTATCCTTGCGCAAAGCGGCAGCAGTTTCTGATCGGTTGGTTTAGCGAAGTTGTGTGTCCTGCCGCGCCCTAAAGCTGTAAGAAGAACCGGCCGTCGGGGACAGGAATACGATTCGGTGTTTTTTTCTTGTTCCTGTAACTTTCAGCGACACATGATGTGGTCTGTCAATGTCAATGGCACGAGCGACCTCAATCGAATTCGGTGAACATCGGAAAATCTTAATCGAATGGATCCATCACTGACACTGAGGCACTGACTGACACTCATGTGATACAAACATGATGGAATCAACTCCATTTCTTATTGTTTATAACTTATTTTTTTATTTGCCTATTATGTGATGTTGATTAATTGAGTTGACAGCAGACTTCCGTACAAGAAACATCAACAGTCAATCAAGCGACGAACTTTCTTTAAAATATTTGATGTCGAAATGTTTTCATGTTGGTCATGCAGCCAAAATTAGATACTATCATGCATAAAACGAAAGTATTGTTGCCTTCTTTTTACTTCTTCCGTGATATAAATGTTTTCATCCACAGGAAAAGTCAATTCTAATAAAACCGTGTTCGTTAAAGAATGTCTGGTTTATAGTCCGCGATGGGAAATGTTTCAACAAATCCGTACAGTATTTCATATGACGTTCCTTCTTTGAATACATCCAAGCGAAAAATGTCAAAAACTAAATGTTTCAACAAGTGCCAACATTGTTTTCTCTAGATACTTTTGTTTGGCACACGTCTATCAATGTTAGCTCGCCGCGTTCAGCAATCAATTTAAAATTAATTAAAGTTCCAATTATTTGTGTGAATTTCGAGTCCGCGTGCCAGCCGTCGTGTGCTTCTATCAATTACGATGGGAAAATACACACCACCAGCACGCAGCACGACATACCATACACGAAAAATCAACTTCAGAGTAGAATACCTTTTTTGTTAACTCCAAATTTAACTCGCGGCTATCACCAAAAACTATCGCAACTCGGAAAACTGACGTTTGCTTTCCGCGGCGCAATGGTGTACGTAAAGTGAAAAACGAAAACCCCCAACGGGTATGATTGATTTAAAGATATTTTTCCCGTTTTTTTTGTTGCTCCCTTTTACGCACGTACGAATAATTGGTCGTTGCGCCGATCGAATGGTTTTTCATGTTTCCTCTGGTGGAGACTAAAACTACAGTTTGGAATATAGTATTGTTTTTGATTTTGTATTCACTAGAAATAAAAAAGCAAAGTGATAACGAATTTACGGCCGTTATAACATTACCTTGATTACTAACCGAACGCAATGAATTTTTTATGCAAACAGGTCCAGCGGCAGACTGACGAACGTTTGCGATGGGATTTCCCGATAAACATTGGAAAGGGTTTTGTGTTTTAGTTTTATGTCCGCGTCGTCGCCAGTAGCGGTGTATTATTGACGCCGCATAAAACCCTATTGGCTCAATTTATATTCGGTAGCACACAAAATCAATGGTGCCAGAGCTTTTTTGACGTATTGGTGCCCATTTTCCCGGCCTGTTTTCAATTCCCACTTCTCCAAACGACACCGTTGCGAAAAGTCGAGGCAACCATCGATTAACACCTGATTCCTGGTGGTGGTTTGATTCCTGTCGAACGAACAGGACAGGAACAGACAAACGAGGTCTAGGTCTCTTGCCGTCCTTGCGCCAGGATGCACCGTCGAATAAAAGTGCACTCTAGCTGTGGCCACTCGGAACACTCGAAAAAGAGTGGACTAGCGGCAGGGGACATGCGGCAACGAGGATGCCGCAATGTTTTATGTTCACAGGTCACGAGGGACGCTGAGACAGCATGCTACCGGCCACGGGTTGCTATATAGTCCGCGAGTGGACATACTTCCAGGGCTTGGTTTATGTTGCGACAAGTACTTACATTCACAAACAACGTGCGGATGGGGTTCGCTTTCGGTGGCCGGGGGAATCGAGATACAGGGGCCGTATTTTGAGTAATCGTTCCCCGGAAGGAGAAAGGACGATGGCCTGGCCGAGTGAGTGTCGTCGCGGTTGAAAGGGCTTATCGATTTAGTCGAACAGCATCGGACATATGTTGTAGCGCGCGGGTTAACATAACTTCCCAACGATTGAGTACCATGCGGTTGATCGAACCGCTTCCGGTCCGGAGTTGCTTTGATCCTTGTTTAGCGGCTTATCGCGGACACGACAACGTGGTGCCGGACATCATCGGTTTACCCATGTTCGTGTGGCGATGGCGTTCGGACTATGAAAATTATATTATTGTGAAGGTTGGAGTGTGTGCATCAGCTGCACTGCGGTGATTACCCGCTGCGGCAGATATTAATATGAGCACCATCAGCTACCCGATTATTGCACATGTTTTGGAGAAGGTTTTTTTATAGCAAAACGCGCATAGTTTATGGCAACATGATTTTATGCTGCAGGAACGCATTTTTTATTAATGATCTTCTTGTTCTACTGAAGAGGTTCTCGAAAATGTTATAAAATGTATTCCTTTCCAATGATTTTGTGAGTTTTCGAAATTCATATAGCTTTTTCGCGGTTCTTTTCTTCTTTCAGCTACACGTTTCATGATTGAATCTTTAACTTATTTTTTTTACACACATCATACTTACCGTTCGATTTACGTTAACATTTCTTTAAACTTCACAATATAATATTTCTTAAGAGTTTTGAATGGTCGCCGGTTCTTCATAGTTTTGACTTTCGAAATTTCACTTTACTCAAGTTTGAATAAATTTACAAGACAGGCAATTTTTAGAGCATCTTGTTGATGTCTCTAATCATCCTAATCCGTCCGCAGAATCAGCCGGAAACCTGCCCGAAAAATGTACCTTATCAACCCGACATGTCGACATGTGAAAATTTCCATCCAAAACATGCACGTACCACTGAATTAGTAACGTGAAAAGTGTTAACAGATTGCACCAGTCAGTGGCCATCACCACATAACATACCTAGCCAGTATGTTTGCCTACACAATTGAAGTGGTTGAAACACCGAGTTAGTTGTTTACTTGATTTATTTCGCGCAGCAATACTGTAGAACAGCAACTGGAATATGTTTAATTAATGATGCTTTGAAATATAAATCTCGCCTCGGCGCCGGGTTCGGATTCGGATTGGTACACGGCAGTTCCCATTCTCGCTAGGGCCGCGTGGTGACTTACCTGTATCGCCTCCCGGTTGACCCCCTTCACTATCAACGGAATCTCGGGACTCGGGTATCAAAACAACCATACTGGACCACGCTTGACTCGAATTGGTTTGGGTTCACCTAAAACACAGAGCAAACAAAGCAAAAAAAAAATATATACACAGCGACTACATCCACGACGATAGCGAAGGCCACTACTACTAGCAGGCCTCGCCGTCTAGTGGGGAATAAATTATGCCAGAATTGGTTAAAGCCCACGCTCCTTTCCCTCGGCGTTTGAGTAATGTTTTCCGGCCCTCACGTTTCGGGGGCTACTCATCAGCGCTTTCTAGCATCGAACGGACGTTCGGGGATTGGAGAACGCAGCTTTTGCGGCCTGGCCTCTCGGCTCGGAGATCGGCTCCCAAACTAGCACTGGGGAAGCTAAGGCTCTGGGTTGTTTGCTGGTCTGCTTCGGAGTGGGGAAGTTTGCCTTTGTTTGTTTCTGCTTCCAACTTTCGTACCACGCAACACCGCGAGATGTTGCCACTAGAGTCAGAGCGTCTAACACGGAACGCGGACTCAATCATGTACCACGTCGCGAACATTCGCCGTATCGCATATACTTCCACCGATGTCCAGGTCCAGGAGCTGGACTAGGTCAGCGCAAAGCTTGATACATGGCCATAAAATCGATCCATCCTAGCCAGCACCTCTCGCCCCACTCTCGGTGGTGGTGTAGATTGGCCAAAGAAAAAAAATACCTTCCATACACGCACACTCATAAATAAACAAGCGCTTGAAGCAGGAAACATCCGGATCAAAACAACAACAAATCATAAAATGCGAACCGTTTTGATGAGTATCGCCATCGTATCGGGCTGGCCCACGACGCCAATGGAGCACAACGAAACGACTCCGGCGGAACGTCCCCGGACCCTGATCCCTGATTGACAGGGCAATTCTTCACCGGCACCGGCAAAGTAAATCACCCTCAGCGAAGACTGAAAGCGGATGGAACCAGCGAGCGTCCGAGTTCTCGGTCATTCGCAGTAAAGCGGTGGGCAGAAGAACGATTACGAGATCGTAAACAGCTAACGAAACTTGCGCCCTCGTTCCAGAAAGGTTGCTTGATGAGGCGAACACCCCCTCCCACCGGGCAACTAGCGCGACCTCATCGCCTTCTCGTGTTTTTTTCGTCCACATGCTGAAAGACCACCGAAGAATCTATTCTTCCGAAGGGATCGACGGCCCGTGCACGTGCACACAATGGGAAGGTGTTAACACATTTGCCGAGTGTGTTGAGGCCACCACACATAACCAGGCCCTCCCGAGAGGGATCGTATCGTCTTCTGGCTTCGCGTTGGAACTTTGGGCCAGCTCGGGCTGGACGAGTTTTGCACCGAGGGCCCACTTCTTGCCGGAGCTCCGTTCAAATAAGTTGTAATGGTCAGGGCTAGCACGCCCACGAGGGCGCGCCACCCGCGCAAGTGTTGCCAACTTAAGCCAAGTCTGTACGGTGAGAAATCACAGCCCACATACCATTGCAGCCGGAGACCGTTTGTGGGTATCAAGTGAGATTACACGCCTCTGCAGTCAGTGGAGTCAGCGCTATCGGAACGGAAGCTGCCGCAATCGATGTAGTGTGTGTGGCCGGTCCGGCATGCCGGGCTCGTAAAGTTCGAGGGTCCGTTTCAAGGGTAGCGCTTAAATGAATGGGCTTCCATCAAACGGAATTACCGATACGTAGACGGTACGGCCGATGTATGAGAAAATGAAAGTGTGGAGAAGTTGCCAAAAAGCAAAAGTCTTTCCTGCTTTCTGTTTGCTTCCATTCGACTGCTCGAGAGTCTAACGAACTATCAGAAAATGATAACAGTACAAGTAGAATGATGATACTCTGTCTTTTATGAAATTTTGTATTTATACATTTTCCAAAACATAACAATTTGATACATAACAGTTTTAGCTAATTCATACGTCGATGAAAACAGAAAAGTAATCTTTTAGCATGATTTATTAAGCAAGTAACAATAAATTGGTTTATAAATTAGGAGATAGCAAAAAGACACAAATGGGAATTAGTGTAATAATTGCATACGTTCACTGCTTAATTTGTGCATGGCTGGCCATTCGCTTGACACTGTTTTTGTCGTTCGTACAATAGACCCGCAAATTCACGTCCATATTCGCTGTATTCGTTGTCTAACCCTTTTTTCTTGGATAACAACGATCAAAGAAAGAACCTAACCCAACCCAGGGTAGCGCTGGTTTCTTGGTGGTGGGCAAAATGGACGCAAGAACCGCGATGAAGGAGTAAAGCAAACAAAAGATTAAAGTAAAACACCAACTATGCTGGAAGTGTGATAAAAGTTTAATGAAATTTTTATACGAAACTATATAAGTTCGTTCAGCGTAAAAGTTTTGCTTTGCGGCCAAAGGAGACGCTTGGTTTTTATTTCTTCTCGCCAACTTAAGGGGCATCCAAAGATACACTTTGAATGTTTCGCTGCTCGAACTGGAGAAAGTGTTGGTCGAAAAGGTTCTTTTCTTTCCACCATTGCAGCCCCATCGACGCGGGGGCACTTACATTGGATTTGTTCAAGCGCATTTTTCTCGCAATTTAAACTTCTTCAGGGGGTAAGAAAAGATGAAACATTCTGTAAGTAATGCCCTCGCCCGGGGTGTATCGGAGAGGTTAACTTTGTCTGGTTACAACACACCGAACTGTCATATTCGACTCGAAGTGAAGCGCGAAGTGCACTCTTTTTCAAGCGTCTAGCCAGCCTTGGACGTCCCACAGGCGGGGGATGTGCCTTGGACATAAACAATAACTAGATTCTAAGTAAGCGTTCGAATCGAGTGCCAAACTAAACCACCATTAATTTAGATCAGCAATTTTCCAAATTATATCGCACTATGATCCCCTGTTCAAACACTTAATTATTATATTCATCTCGATTAATATATTCATCTTGAGCATCTAACAAATAACACGAATTAAATCTTCATCAAAGGTCAAACGAAAACTTAAACCTAACATAACAAAAGGTAATATAAGACGGTCAACTTCATGCTCAATTTTCAATGACTTCTTGGAATTGTTTGCTGTTCACTCTTGTCGATAGTGATAGCCAAACATAAAAATGAAAATGACTTCAACTAAGTGATTGAAGAAGCCGCCTTCTTGCTGACATTTGCTGGTAATCCTTCCCGACTTCAGAAGGATATTAGATAATCGTCACACGCGGCCCCGGGTGTCGTACGTTTAATCGGGCTTATGAGACACGCTCGAGACAAAGAGGGGTCCGATCTATACGACGGAATAAAGCTCGGTACTTACCGTCCGGCCCAAGGACCGGCTGGAGTGAGGATCGACCGGTACGTCCGTGGTCAAATATGTTTACGACTCATCATCTCCGAAAATATGAATCAACCGAAATGGTGACAGGCAAGCAGCAGCAAAAAACGAACGCAACCAAAAAGCATCAAACCAACCATGCAACCTCGGCCGTTCACTTCGGCCATCCGCCATCTTTAGTGGATTTGGAAGCTCCATAAAATTAGGCAACCACCAACGCATACATACACGCACACCGTCTTTCGTATGTTCCCCCTTGTCTTTCTGACGGCGTCGTTGCCCTCTTTTTCTCTTCCAGTTTTGGTCAACTAAAACATACGCCCTCAACCTGTTAAATGGTCTGCGGTCGGTTCGGTGGACAGTGGAACCGTTCTTCGGCACATCATCCACCAAAAGTACCAACCCCCGGGTGACGGTACAAACGTGCGTTGGTGGTTGCTATCCGGTTGTCAAGTGTTTGCCTGCCCGCTTCCTTTGATCATCCTCTCAACGGATAGCCCAGTCCGATGAAGGTTTGTAAACTCAAACGACCGGAATTAGTCATGGCGAATGATTGCAAAATTAAACTTCCATTACCGATTAGAAGAATCGACTAGAGAACTCTTGAAGAAAGCTTTCTGCTCTATATCTATAATATCTGACGAAATATCGAATGAAAATGGGTTCGAAATTCTACTGATCCGATTTTCAATTTGAATCATCA
>JAOEFI010000007.1:4251242-4275886 GCA_034621735.1 Anopheles plumbeus
AGCTTATTTGGTAATCAAATTATTCTCAAATTCTGTATTTTGTTGGATGGAATATTCCAAGTTTACCGTCTTTAAAATTGGTTTGGAGGAATTAAAAAACCATTATATGAACAATGAATTACGGATGAAGCTTAATTGTTTATAAATTTGGTATAAAATTTCTTTTAACCAGGGTTTGTCCCACCACCCAAAAAGTTTGCGGAACCCTTTTATAATTCGATTTCACGAATCCTTTCTTCTACTTACTGTTCCGCTAGTGAACTCTTTCTCTTAGCAGCATAATTTGGAAATCAATCATTTCCAGGAAATGGAGCACCTTCGTTCGTCAAAAATCTGCTGCCTTGCGCCACACACAGTAGCAATCTTCGGCGAGTTGGGAGATTAAAAAATCGATCATACTCCCGGGCCTTCGCTGCCTTCACATCCTTTTCCGAAATGTGCCCGTGTGTAGCTGCTGCGCGAACTGGTGGTCTGCATTTTCTTTCTCGTAAATCTTAAAAGTCGGTTCACCGCGGCCTGAAGCACCCGGAAAAGTGATTGATTCTTCTTCTCGGTTTCTCTTTTCGTTTCGATCAATCAAGTCGATCCGAAGCTTCACATGGCGAAATGGCGGTCATCGGCCGGACGGACCTGACCAGAATCGGACGACTGCCGGAACCGACTTAAAGTTGTAGAAGCTTCAGTCGAGTGGAAATTTAATCTGATTTCGATTGTGCCATCGACGTAGTCGTCGTCGTCGTCCGGTCGTCCTAGGGAAACCCTTCGAAAAAAGAAATGGTTCACGCTCGGTTTACGCTCGAACATCGCCCACTGCGGCGCGTCCTTTTGTGGTCAGTTTCGCCGGCCGGTATCATCAGATTCGGTCCGCTTGGTACGAAGGCGATCAATTTCGGTTCTCGATTGCGCCGAGGACGAGAAATGTATGATAAACGCTCAAAATAAATCCTGGGGAATACCTTGTACAGTTTCTTTTTAATTCAACCGATGAAGCCGGATCCGATGTAGTTCTAGTCTAGTCGTACAAAAACTACTTTGTTGCTACGGCTGTGTTCTATGGGCGCCTTTGAACTGCCCTCCTTTGATTATGTTGCCTTGTATTGATTCTGGCAAATGGCTGTAATTAAAAAGTATGTACGATTGAATGTCCTACGGGGTCCGTGCTTCAATCATCCAAAAATACAGAGGGCTTAAGCTGAGTTTTACACGACAAAACAAAAACGGTCATTTTCTTGGCCAACGATTTCTGTTCACCAATGATTGATTAGTTTGTTCGGTGTAAAGGTTGGTGTAGTGAAATCTTTTTCCGGAATTTCCTAGTTTATTAAAAGATTATATTATCATCATTTTTTATCTTTCCATATCAAATTTTATTGTTTCTTTGTATCGTGCCAGTTTGATAATATCATCATTCTATCGCAGTTGGCATCAAGGGCCATGAAAAGTCTTCCTAGAATCCTTTCAAAGACTGCGGAAATCTTCTATTCCTATTCGGAAGCAGTTTCCGTCCCATTAAGTGCCGCCATTTCGAAGAACAGCGTTCCAATACGACGCAGTCTTGTGCTGAGTTTATCGTTCTGCCCCCGACGCCGGTAAACCCTCGGGAGTTAATCCACATCGGAAAACAGAGCCCATTCAAGCATGGCTCTCGTGGAAAAACTATCCCAACCCATATTTCTGCCCATAAGTTTAGCGATAAAATAAAACGGAAGTGCACTTTTTTATCACTCGCCAACTTTACGCCATGTTGAGTCGATGTCACACGCCACACCAATGAGAAGAGAGAAACTCTTACAAATGAATATCCTTCCGATCCAACGGGGAAGTGTGGGAGGACATCAACTTCATGGAGGAAGAAACTGCGCCAACTAGCAGTATATACAGTAAACAAAACTCCTGACAGACGGTTGCGCGTTGGAAACCATAACCGCAGCCTCAGGCGACGATATTCAATATGTCGTTCGCAAGATACATCGGTGGGAAGTTTCATACTTGCCTTAACTTCCGGGAAAACTTCTGCCCCCTCCAGTTTGCTGGAGGAAGCTGAATAATGAACGCGCGTTCGATTGGCATGGAAAGTGATGAGAAAATGAGTTTATCAGCTCGACCAGCAGTGCCGATGACGGAAGGGAGATAGCAAGTTCCTTAAGTAGTTCCAGGCGCCTTTGCTCCATCGCATCCGAACACATTGACGGGAATGTGTATAATACACTCCGGTTTGTGACGATATTGCTGAGTAATTGTTATATCAGAACTGTTCCCTTCTTTTCCTTCCGAGCTACGAAGCTTTCCAGGGACCCAGTTTACTTTTCACGCTTCCTCGCCAAATCTTCCACACTGTGCGTGAGGATAGAAAATCGAATCAGCTCTTCACAAAATTATGCGAAGATGGATCTGATAATATGCAAAAACGAGCCAACAGCTGAAGGCATCTATAATTATTTTTCCGGTGCGAGAAATACCCGCAACATGCATCGATGTGTGATGTCCTCCGGGAAACCCACGCGAGGCCTGTGAAAATCAAGATCGGTTTCGAAGGACGCACAAGGCATGTGATAACCCCCACAGGGTCAATTTGACGGATCGCTCCAAAGAAGAACAAAAGAGAGTTCGAGAAACAAGAAGGAGCGATCCAGAAGAAAAGGGTCCAAACGAAAAATGTATAGGGCGACGGTGGGAAATTTTCTTTATTTTTCCCCCGATTGGAAAAGTCCCTTTTTCCTAGTTTCCATCCCGAAGAGAAAGTTGAAATCGAGTAAACACCAGTAAACTGTCACTAATCTTGACAAGGGACCGGTAATCTGTTCCCGAGTCCGGAGAGTTTGGTCCTGTATCCTTCTACTATCTGTGGAAGGATCGGTTCTGGTCGCCGGGATTGGGCACACCGGCCCTAAACTCGTCGGTCCTCTAATCGAGAATTATTCAAATATATTCAAATTTTCGACGCCGGAAAGACAATTTGATTGATATCGAACCGGCAGATCCGGTGGGCGTACGGTGACCAACCCCCCTGTAGCGGACATAGTTCATATCTTCATTCAACCGTGGAAGCAAGTCCCTTTTCCTAGCAGATGCGGGCTCCATATTCCTTTCAGGACAGTTCGATCAGAGCTTGTCTTGTTCCAGGACTTCGCCCCAATGGGCGGAACAGAACGTCCTCGATGCGGGTTTGTTTGGTTGGTCAGATGACCTCGACACCTTGATGGTGGTGGTGCAGGTCGAATCCTACGGAGATTAAATCCCTATTTTTATAACCTCCAAATTCCGGCGCCGGTTCAATTCTAGGGCGCAAATAACCTGATTAGAATGGGACTCCGACCGACCTTCCTGTCCACGCCCAGCCCGAACGACGTCACCCGATTTTCCGAACTATCCTGATCCCTGGCTGTTAACCACGAACTCCCCGAACTCAACGGCCACAAATCACGCAAATTAGTCAATACAGCGGATGATCCCTTCCACTATGGCCAATATGGGCCTTAATAGACTTGTACCCCCGACGTCGCAAATGTGCGTCTTCCGCGTCGTCGTGTAATGCGAGAGCTGAAAGATAAACGCAATAATTAAATATTAATTTCTCCATCGCACCGCGGTCGATTGCGGTTTCCGCTCTCGCTTCTCTCTCTCTCTCTCTCTCTCTCTCTCTCTCTCTATCTCTCTCTCACTTACTCTATTTCAACATCATTTCACAATGCGGCACCTACTCGTCCCACGTTTGAGGCTGTGGCAAGATTAGATAGAGTAGTTATACTCTATTCGATATCAGCTACACAGTATTCGACAAATCATCTCAAACTTGTGTGGTTCTTCTATGCTCTGGAGATGGTGATCAGTAATGGGAAGATGGGAAGTGATTGTTGAATCGACTGCCATTAAAATAACTTCGGAAAGTTGCTGACTTGTCACCTACGACCTACGATCATTTTATCCGATTGCTCAGGACTAATTTGGCCAGTCAATGAAACAGATAAAATTAGAAATCGTACAACCACAAATACTACACCCAACACTGTAACAATGGTCGTCCGGATCCACTTTACGCAAATTGCCAAACCAAGGCCAATGGTATTTGAATCAATAATCAGTATGGGATAATGGCCACCCCGAATCGATATCTATGTGCGTCGTAATCGGCCATCTTCAAGCTGCCAACGCAAGTATAGGCCACAATCCTACTTCCCGAATGTGCTTTCCCCCGGGGGAATAATGAGGTTCGATTTGGGGATTTTCCTGGAATCGCACCCGTTCTACGCCACACGTTTCCCGGTTTAGGGATGATCGAAGGGTTCCCTCAACAACCTGTTAGCACGGAGATAATTCCCTCCAAGGTGCGCGTTCGTGGGAGATTACTCCACATTTGAATCGTCCCCCATTTTCCCGCAAGTATGGCTCATAAAACCACCACGGTTGGCCAAACCGGGTGGCTTTCGAAATTCTGCCAGCATAAAAATACACGACATCCCCACGCCATAACCGTTCGGGCGCGCTGGCTTCCGGGTATAAAACCCCGCGGGCTTTTCCAAAGAAGAATCATCTCATTTAGAGTAGGCCCGTCCCTGTGCGCCTTCTGGCTTCGTGGTCCGCCAAACAAAACGATAGGCCGCCTCCACGTGGGCCGAACGTATCCTCTTCGAAAACGGCCGGAAATGACGACGAGAGAAAAAAAAAGATTGTGGAAACGGCAAAATCTAAATGCCATAAAATAAGCAAGTTACACACAATTTCACTTTATCCAACGAAGAAAGAAAAGAGCTCGGTCAGCGAATATCGACCTCGGTCTGAGTGTCCTTGATAACGGGAAAAAAAACCCCATATGTGGCAGGGCGGCGATGGAGGGAGCTATAAGTACAACACGATGGAGAGAAAAGTAGAATAAACCCCGTCGTAAATGGTAAGTGAAAAAGTTCACGCTCCTGAGATGTCCTGGGCGCAGACCATTGCAGACAAGAGAACCGGCAGCAGTTTCGAACAACAGCACTACAGCAAACAAACGTTACAGGCGAGAGACAACGGGAGTAAGAAAAGTAACGGTAGCATAACACTTTGCTGACGTACCTGGTTTCGAGTTTCGAAGAGAAAAGGGGGAAGACGATAGAGTCCCGTCTCACATGAGCTCATGGGAAAACTTTATTTTCCAACCCAACTTTGCCCGGCCGAAGTTTGTCACGTGTGCATTTGATGCACACATTGCGCACATTACGGTTTGTGTGAGCAGAAAGTTCAAAGTGTAGGGGGGGGGGGCCCTGTTTTCAAAGGCACGAAGTTTTGTCGTAACGGTGTGGGTGTGGGAGATAATGATAGCACCATTCGGAGCCTCAACAACCTGTCAGCGGCAGAAAGAGTTTACGTTTATTAGTTTAAAGATGCTGCCATAGCTCTCATTACCCAACCTTTCCTTTCTTCGTTGTGTGGGTTTAATGCACTCGAGACATGTGCATGCCATTACTTGAAGGCGTGTCACAACAAACAGGCATTTGCATTCATTTTTTTATATGGAATGGAAATTATTTTAAAGAGGCAAGAGCAAAACTGAACTCTCGTACACTGGAAAACGTATCATTTTATTCTAGATGCAAAGTGACTCCAGTAATAGTTTTTCAAAATGGGGTATTAAATCATAACGTTAAGATTTGTATCGAATGTAACAGAGATTGAATAAGGTATTTTGTTATTGCAACATTTTAAGAAACAGACACCTGCAAGCAAAAGTAGATAAATAGAAAAAGCGATAGCATAGAGTAAAACAAGGAACAAAATAAATATGTCACTATCACAGAAAAGCAACACATAGTTTAATCACCTTCGGGCTTTTCCAGAGTGTCCAAGCGGACGAGTGAACGAACATAGCGACCAAGTACTAGAAGCAATTTTAAAGAGAACGACTGTGGAAGTTGGAGATCGTTGCAAAGAATTGCCATGTATACTAAATTCGCTGGAAACAATTTCTCCTCAACTGTCAACTTGGCTGAAGGACGTGTACGACCTGGTTCTGTCGTATCTCTTCTATTCAGCTTCTACCATGCTGACCTGTTCTCCTGTCCTGTTTCTCGAAACCAGTGCTGGCTCAAGAGTGGATCATCGATGACAGTTTTCTAGCTAACGACGAGCGAAAGTTTTCACAAGTGGGACACGAAGAACAAGAACACAGTCTGTCAGCGAACCCTTGCGAGAAATTTGTTCTGCGCTCTACGTCCGTTAACTTATTTCTGTGTCATCCGTTGGTTCTGTGTCATCCTATGCAAGCAAACATTTCAACTGCATCAAAGTAAATTGATCTTTTCACAAGAAACTGATGTATTACGTAGCAAAAAAAGATGTATTTTATAGTTCCATAAACTTCTATGGAAGTATGTAACTTGTAGGGTTTATAACAGAAAGAAATCTTATTTCGTAGATACCAAAGACTTTAGCAAAATTCTCATAGAATGAATAACTTTTCATTTTTCATTCATCTAGAATTTGCCTAAAATAAGAGTGCATTGGCCTTAGACGTATGATAGAGCAATAGGAAAGCATAACATTAATATTCTTCTTCCAGGAGAACTCAACAGAAAAAAACATACGCTCGAAAAAAAACCAAGCAAAGTAGCTTTTGGCTTCGCTTAATCTTCCGAACCGGTTCTGGTGGAGGATGGGTTTTATTGTTTTAATGGAAGAATCTTCTGAATATGAACGTGGCTTTGTCTATCGACGAAACATCGCGAAAAGCAGTGGAAAGAAGACGCTGTAAAGTCGAAACGATAATGAATGATTCCAATGCATTAGTCGGTGTCGGGGATGGAATTCATTCATTTGATTGTAGCAATTAGCGTTTGGAGAGTTTTTTATGTAAATGTCGATCATAAATACCCTTTGACCGAGGATTGGTTTTTGGCGAAAATGCTACACACACACTCATTGTGCATACAAATTGAATAATATTAGTCAAAATTGTTAATACAAGCTAGATTTTTGATAAGAAGTTGTTGAACAAGTAGCTGTAACCATTGTAAGTGCTTCACTACAGTGACATTTCGAATCAACTAAAATATAAAAAAGGTAGAATTCATGAACACATCTCTCTAATACTTGCAATACTCTACACGTTAAACGAAAAATATTTCTCAGTCTTATTAATGAATAACCAGCAAAGAAAATTAAGAAGAAACGGTCACGCTCCGCCAAATCACTTGATTAAGCAAAACGCCATATTTTTTTTTTCTGTTGCGCGAAAAAGAAAGTAAAATCCAAAACGACACTTGATGAGCTGGCGGATCTCGGGGAAATTAAGAAACGGGAATGTGCCTACAACAATCAAACCGTGCAATGACGGGAAGGGGGAGCAAAAATGCGTCATGAAACAAGACACCGCAATTAAGACGAATTAAGACACAGTCGCTTGATTAGAAGGAAGGCCGAGGGGGTTCCAAAAAGGGGGGAGCAGTGTGACCGTCTTGGCATAACGGCCCGCTGTCGTAAACTGTCTATGCGATTGAAGGGCGTAATGTACAAGTAGGCGGTGATGAAAAGAAAAGAAAAAATAACCACCGAGTGGGTGAGGGATGTGTCCGGGGGCAGAGACGAATCCACCGATGGAATGGGTGCACCGGGTGGCTCCGAAGACTGGGAAAGCATAAAATTAAGAACGATGTTTATCGCATGTTAAATCTTAGTAATTAAAACAATAATTCAAGCGACCCGCTCAGGAGGGACATGTTTTTTCAGGGGACGGTTTTTTTTTTAATTTCCATGCCCTTGCTCCTGTACGCATTGAAACCGCTTGAGGAAGGCAGGCAATCTAGGGAGTTGGGTGGCAGTTCAAGTGGGTAATGTGTTAGAGTGAACTTCGAACCCAACCCTTCCCCCACTTCTGGGGGTCGTTATCGTATCAGTTCGAATTTGTTACGCCAACAACGTACGCGTCTTTAGAGAATCGTTCATTCTGCTTTCCCTCAGACCCTTGAAGAATGAGATCATTCTCCTTGCATCTAGCAGAAGCCCGGATTCTATGGCCACGTCGTTCTCAACTTTTTATGAAGCAATAAAATTTGCAGGTTGTTAAAAAGTATAAATTATCATATCGCCCCGCTCGAGCATAAACTCCTCCCGTTTGCGCACCGTGGGCCGCAAACTTTGGGCGTTAGAGTTTTGCAAAAAAAAGCAAAAAAAAAAACATTCTTCAAAGCACCAATTCTTCTATCACCCAAGACAGTGTTCTTATTCTTTCTTCTCAAGCTGAGCGCGAAAATGAACACTAGAACCATCCGGTTTTCTTACATCCCTTTGTATCTTTTTCTTGTTCCTCCCATCCCATTTTGTTGTCATTAAAATTTCATCCCATTCGATGCGCCATAATGGAGAACAGGCGAAAAACTCTGTGTCTGTGTGAAACATTTCACACCACCGCAAACTCACGCAATAAAGGGACAGGTTTTTCGAGGAACCGGCGATTGGGAAACGTAATGAAGCGTATGAAAAACAAGCTGTGCGTACATTTGGTACATATTTTTAGAAACACCGAATGCTTCCAACCTGATAACAGATTTATTTTGAGGGGGGGAAATTATGAAAAAAAGAGAGGAGGAAAGGAGGTGGAGGAAAAACATGTTTGAATAGGATTTAGAAATAAACCCCTACTATCTGGATAAATATATTCTTTTAGCAAAATGGCACGGGGTATGGAGAGGTACACATTCTCACTTCCAATATAACATCGATTCAGAGCTTTTCCACTTTAGGATCAACTGATCATAATCATCCGATAGTTGTGAGTTCTTCTGTTACACAATATTTTAAATAACTTCAAACACAATCATAAAGTAATGCAAAAGTTCTCGATGCAATGGAATGGTTATAAACTTATCCCTTTTCTGACAGCTGATTGAAAGGGGTTTATCTATCACCGTACATTTGTTGCAGCTTCTTCGAGTCCCGGTAGACGTAGCACTGTGCCACTTTTACGTCCTCTTGCCTATATTTTCCATCGCGTCATTTCCAGTAAGCATTTTTGGCCGGAAATGTGGACGGATGCGAATGCAGAAAACGGGCTACCGTCTACTCAGGGTTGCAACTGGGACGCTAACCGGACTGGCTTTCCAGTCATCCTCCCACTACCCATCGTCGAAGGCAGAAGGCAGAAGTCTTGCCGTTTCTTAAGCTTCCAGTTTTTAAGCATCATTAGACTCCCTTCATCCATTCGCATCAAGTAGTACATGCCAAAACTGGTTGTCGACGGATGCACAGCGAAAAAAGGAAAAGCAAGTTCCATCTAAAACGTGAGTGAATCGGCAACATTTCGCATTGGTGGAACATTTCTGAGGACAGCACAAAAAGAAAATCGACCAGCCAACGGAATGGGCTTGGAAAGAATGGAAACCGCTAGCATTGTCTCGCCGGAATGCATTCTTAAGCGTATAATGCTCGAATTATAGTTATTAAATGACTGCTTCTATGCTGCGACCGGGTAGCCAACATAATACGCCGGACCGGAGACACAAAGTGAGCATTCGTCTGAGGCTTAGTTCAGTTCATTTTATCATATGGGATGTTTTCCGAGCCAACATGAAGAATGGACAATCTTAAATGTGAGCGAACCAAATGTAGCACATTCCAACAACTGTTTTCTTATTCGTATGGAAATTCAAGAAAAAAAACATGATTATTTTCATCCTATCCGTCATGAGAGTATGTATGTTAGCCGATGCGGTAGGCTAACAAACTTTGACCAGAATAAGATAAGTATTCCTGTGGTGTAGAAAGTTTAACTTTAAAGCTTCCTTTTGGTGCGTATGGTGGTGTGAGGTAAGAAGTGATTCACCTAAAGAGAAACGTGGCCACCGCCCTTGGGTAACGTATTTTTACCGACTCTCTTGGCCGATTTTAGAACCCATCTAAATGCATCGAAGTTCAATGCAACAGTGTTACTTTGGACCCTTCCATCCATATTGGTTTTTCCGAGTAGCATTTTGCGTTTCGATATAATAAATTCTTCTTACGAGACTCTACATTATGCTGTTGATTTCTTGACTTTTTTTCACTGGCATGACGTTTCTGGTCTGAATTCTTATTTATCTTCGTCAAGATGTACGTCGCCTTGCATACCCAGCAAATAATACTGATTTGATCAAACGAAGTTAGACAAGGATCGCCGGCAAGGACAACAAACGAAATGGAAAAGCTGGTCAACCTATAATCGAACCGTCAACCGACGAGTATCTTGTGTGCGTTCACCCTGTCTGGCTTACGCCTTCTTTCGTTTTGCATTCTTTGGTTACTCCAGATGGAAAGCGGGTGTAAAGAAAAAAGCTCCGTACGCAATGAACGATGACTATCTTTAACACCATCACTTATCAGGGTGAAGGAATCAATTTTGGGATGCATAAATATCTATTTAAAGTTCTTCGTCAGATTGAACCTGTTTTCTCTAAAACGTGACAAGGAGGTCCTTGCAATTCAATGAACTCAACATAGCTCGTTTACATGCTAGTATCGATGGATCGTGTTTGTTGTACTACGGACCGGGTTACTCCTACAGATTGGATTGGAATATGGGCCTTCTTTTCAATCGTTGCAGATGTACGACACTTTCTTTAATTTCCAATTAAAGTCCTCTGACATTTTCCGAACCCCTACTAACGTCAACAGTGCGTTATCGGGGTCAGTCGCTGAAAACTTCCCGACATTTTATGCTTCTTCCAATTCGCCCTGTGCTTTACCCTGAGCACCACTTTATTTACTATTTCGTTCCCGGTTTTGTCAGCACTTGTAAATACCCGCCGGGGTGCCTATGATTTTTCTAATTGTTGACTCTCAACCATCATGGCTACGAAAAGGGCCGTCGGTCGGTCGTGCCACCTGCTACCGCACGATGCCGCGGCCCCCGTTGCCAATCATTCCCCATTCAGGTTATCTCTTGAGGTTTCCGCGGGGATGTTATTCCGCTTTGCTGCTTTTTATTTTCCTCCACCTGGCAGCCATTGCTTTATCCTTGTTTTCACCCGGCGCAGCTTCAACTCTTTTCATGTTTTCTCTCTCTTTCTCTGTGTGTCCTCCCCGGTGGCAGTTCCGACCGCTGAACTGGGAAAGTTTGAATTCAATTTCAACTTTTCCGCAGAGTTTCCGCCTGGCCCAGTGCCGGTGGCACTTTGGACGTGTTTCGCAGTTGAACGTGTCAGCTCCGTAGTTTACATCCCGGATGATTCCACCCATTTTTTTATACAACTTTTGGTTTTCTTCTATCGTCCCATCCAGGCCGTCTCTCGGGCTGTTTGTGTGTATGTGTTACTCGGCTTTTTAGTTACTTATTCCTGTTTCTCTGGAACTTAGTTGTCCTCTAACTTTTTTTTGGGTAAGGAAAACAAAAAAAACAACAACACCCGTCTTTCCTACTCACAGGAAAGTGATTTTCAACGAGGGAATAATCATGCGATGCATAAAATTGCATGTTGGGGAAAACAAGGCACCGCGATTTTTGAAACGGCCACTAATTGGTATTTTTAATGGGATTCAGGGTCTCTTCAGGTATTTTCAATAGGATAAGGTCTCTCAGACGATCCTCAGTCAGTGCTTGCGATGTTTCTCATATTGATTTTCTATTTCCAATATCTAACGCAAGGGTTTGAACATTGAAATGCTTCATATTTATCAACCCAAAGTATGTTCTGGAAGCAGATAGGTTCGAGAAAGCGACTTCCTGCAGCTCTGACGTTTTTATGCGTATTCCGTCGTAGATTTGAATCACATACCAACGTGCAGTGTAATTATGAACTGTCCCCATAGCCACAACGTCCGGCGTTGACGCCATCTTCCCAGCACCGGACAGGTCCAGGGTACAAGTTAATTGTTATTTAATTAGAAATGTTACAACCGAAAGCGATTCCAGTTCTCCCGCCGGTTGGACGCTGATGCATCAAAAATGGGGTTTCGAGCGGGAACCGAGCATAGTGATGCTCCGGCACTTATTCAATTACAGCAGCCCTATACAGTGTCGCAGACTCGCAGACCGAGGCCGCCCCCCAGAAGCTCACCAGACCGTGCACCGTGAATTCTTGGTCCGAAAGAATCTTCTAATTATGTACCCGACTCCCTGTTCGTATGGCCGGCGCGATCAGATCGCTCTGGCCGCGTACCGACTATTGCATTTTTGCACACTACATGCAGCTCATTTCTGATGCACCACCCACCCTCTCCGACTCCTGGCTAATGGTTACCGCTTTCTGGTTTCACAGCACTGCCCCTGTTCCTGCCATGCGATGCGCAACAGCAAAAGTTCAAAACGAAGCCGGTGGACCTGGTCGTGCCGGAAAGTTCGGAAGCATTGTTGCGATGCGAAATTCACAACGCGGCCGGCTCGGTGCAGTGGACCAAGGATGGGTTTGCATTGGGTAAGTAATAATTTCATAAAATTTCCATTTCCCAGCGCCGCCGGTTTCGGACGAAAGCCACTTCTGTGGTACTATAATAAATGATTGTAGCTCACGGATGGAACATACAGCGGGAGTGTAATCTTTTTGCATCAGGTTTTTCTTACGCATTTTCCAACACAAAGTAATTATTCAAAAACAGAGTTTATACAGTTTAGGTTGCAAAATATAAATAATGAACTTCAGTTCAACTTAAAGATGGTTTAAACATCAATGACTAAATTATATAAAAATTCACTTAAGTAAAAACCATTTGGAATGCAATTTATGATAACCCCTTTTAATTTCTATTTTGCGCACAATCAACGCAGATCAATAAATGTTAAGTAAATGAGCTAAAAGAAGGGCACTAGAATACGTATATTCACTATCTACAGCCAGATTGAATACTAAGCGCTGTACCGTTTTGTTTCCCATTCTTCCGACGTTCCACAGGGTTTACGCAGAGCATACCGGGCTACCCGCGGTACTCTGTGCTCGGTGACAGCAGTAACGGGATCTACAATCTGCGGATAGTGAACGTCACGCTCGACGATGACGCCGAGTACCAGTGCCAGGTGGGGCCCTACATGCACCACGTCCTGATCCGAGCCACAGCGAAGCTGACCGTGATAGGTAAGTAACTAGAAGTGGTGTGCTGTTGGGGGTTGATTTTTCCCCATTCCGGCGTTGCAGCCATTTCCCGACGTGCCACACACACGCTCGAGTTTATGTGCGAGTGTCAAGTTTTTTAAACGTTCTGCATTTTCCTCCCAAAATCCCGAATGCTCGTCCGGGTTCTAACGTGTCGCCGAATCACTTTCGTCCGCGCATCCCGTGGTGCTCTTTAGGAAGCGCCAAACTGGAAAAGCGAATGTGGCGTAGGAAAATTCGTATGAACCTTTTCAATTTTCAGCCATAAATGATCATATTAAATGATCAAATTTTAGTAAACTAAAGGTTAAATTTAACGAAAGTCGTTTAGAAAAAAGTATGATAATGAGTTAATGTTCAACTTTAAAAAAATTTAATTCGTTTGTAGCTATCTTTTTGCCAATTTTCTGCTTTTTACCAGATAGACAGAGATAGTACGTACTACTTACATATTACGTTTCCCAGGTCTGTTGCAAAAGCTTTGACAGTATGAATATTTATATTAATAATTCGAATGATAGGGAACTGGTATTAGTTTCTGTACTTCTCCACATGCTGCAGTTTGGTATTCTACATCGGAAATGTCATACCATCGATATCTCTAAAAACAAAGGCCAAAGAAAATGCATTCACTTTGATCTACGTGATAGAGAATTTGAGCACATACGCACACAATAGAGTTCACACCATGCCCATCCCTAAGCGCCGTTCAACAAATGCATCACGGAACTATTTGCATACTAGAATTTATGAGACACTGACTGGTGGCCGTATCACTCGTCGCTATCATTACCGATCAACAAAGTCAAACAGACGACACTGACATGTCAATAACCTTTTGCATATTCAAAAGAGAAACATTGCGAACCCGTCTGTTAACAAATGGCGGCATAAATCACACGGCCACTCCATTCTCCTTGGCACCGTTTCGTATCGCAGCGCCTCCTGTGATGGTGAAAAAAAAGGTGGCACTCCGCACTACCACCACTAAGCCCGCACGTTGGCAACGGATTTGTTCATCCTGTCCAACTCCGGCAAGCCGGCGGCATTCGACCGCAGAGCACTCGACTCTATGCTGACTATCTACAAACTTGCATCACATAAATGATGCACGGTTTTAAATTCAAACTTCAAGCATGGCCGCACGGTCCACCCCCTTTCCATCCCCGCATTCCGTTTGACATCGGTACATGTGCTGCCTTTGTGCTGCTGCTGCTCGCTTTAGATTTGGACTCCGGAGGCCCTCACGATCCTGCGTTGCCCGTCACCCCGGCATTGGATCTCGGCGCTTCCGGGGACGAAACGAACACCAGACGTGCAATTATTGTAATTAAGCTCCATCCCCGGTGCGCAACGGTTTCGAAATATCCTTCTCTCTCTTTCTCTCTCGTTTGAGTGCTGCGTTGCCCCATCCGGGCGTTGGTTGTGCGCCATCGCACCTTCGCACCTTGGAGTCGCCCTTTTTCGAAGGAGTTCACGCCCGCTCCCTCGACTCGGCTCTGCTCGGCGCGATCATTGTGAGCTTCGCAATATCAGCCGGCGAATTTCATTCGGAGATCCATTCGAACGCGCCATGGCTAGCTCTTCAAAAATTCATTCAACTCTTTTCACAACTGCTGCTCCTGCACAGTTCTTCTGTCGTTCTGGCGGGAATGGGAAAAAGCAATAGAGAATAGAAAGAGAAAAAACCTCCAACCCGTCAAGCACTAAACACAGCTGCACTTCCAGCTGGCTTCCGAGGACTTCTTCCACTTCTTAGACCACCATCGGTGCGGTGGGGGAGCGGTGGGGGCAGTGGGAAAACATTCGCTCGGCTACTACTACAAACCCCGCCAGCACCGCACCGGCACAGGAGTTAACCCTTATCAGCATCCTTTGGATTGGTCTGTGCACTTTTATTAAAAATTTTATGTCAACTTTTTTATCCACACTCCGGAACACGCTCCCGGGCCCCCCCTTTGCTTGGCATCCAGCCGAGGAGTCTCGTTTCATTATCAAACTCCCGCAAAAATCTCTTTTACCATCGCACCGGCGATGGGACGGAAGGGAAGGTAACAGGGTGGCAGGCGGTGGTGTGCTATCCGGACCGCCAGATAACGAAAAAGTGAGTCCTTAACAGCTATGGAGCATTCGTTTTTTTCTGCTTTCTCCTTTATGCTCCAACGCATTCACCACATACAAACACAGCTTGGTGGGACTAAGAAGAAGAAAAAAAAAGATGCACTCAGCCGCAGGAGTGTCGGTGTCGAAGACCTCGTCGCGCGCGCGATAATGCACCTCGGTGGAGCAGGAACCAACAAGAACTAGTTTTTACGCGCGACATTACGTCCTTAGCCGGATCCTTTTCCTCCGACCGGGACACACACTCCACCCGTGCAACTGGATACTTTGCACCACCTCACGGAAAAACCCCTCTTCGGGCACTCCCGGACCTCAGCTGCAACGATGCTTCGGTAGTGTTTTTGTGCACCGGATGCAGACAAACGGGAGTCCTTTTGTCTTCATGTTTACACGGTTGTTTGCTCGAACGAAATGAGTGTATTATTTCCTACACACCCGCAGCCGCCCGGGAACATACCGCGTCCTTGCACCTCCTCGGGTGGATTTTTTTTACATCCTTTCCCGCCTTCTCCGGCACCGTCTTCTAGAAGTGCGGAAAAGTTTTCACATTAGCCCCTCCATACGTGGCGGAATTTGCGCACGCGTGCCGTCTGTCTGTCCGCGGTCTTCTGGTGTGGTGGTGGTGGTGGTGGATGTCAGCGGCTGGAATTACTACGCTTCCCTGGCACCAACCACTCCCGACCCCGGGGGAAGGGTAATGCGACACAAAGGGAAAGGACTCCACACGCCTTCCCAGCGAAATGATGAACGGTCGATGATGTGGGTGTCATCAACGCACCGGTTGACAGCGGCCCCCTGTCCCTCCACCCCACGCACACAGACATGTTTGGGGAGACACAACAAAAAAGAAAGTCAGAACAAAGTGATACGGTAACATGTCACCTCTTGAGACGTACTGTAAACACTTCAACCAAAGACCACAAGATTGAACAAAACAGAAGGCCGGGAGGCCCCAAAGGGGGTTGAAGAAGAAAAGGGCAATGAGAAGCCGGGACTACAAATCAGCACTCCTCACGGACAAAGATGTTGATGTGGATGTCGTCGTCGTTCTTTTATGTCACAAAGCCGAGTGCGTGAAGTTCGTCTCCCGGTTGTTGTTTTTTTCGATCAAAACATACAAGCCGTTGGGCCTTGGGGCTGATGAAAAGTTCACTATGCATAAGTTGGAGTTAAGCTTCAGAAGGGTAGAACTGCAAGAATGGATTCGAGATGGATTGGAAAAATAACGGAAAACTACACAAACTGCAATGAACATCAAGCCATCAGCATGTTCCAAGGTGCTTCCTGATCTGTTTTTCTTTCAATTTTCACACAGGCAGAAGTGTGTAAGCCCTTGTCTTTTTGAATCCTCTAAAGCCAAAAAAGAAATCTGAATTCTGATACTTGAGTTCAAAAACACATTTTAGAAAAACAAAGTAAAAAATAGTGAAATGTTGGCCAGGATTAAATGAAGTAACAAGCACCACATGGAACTAGGAACAAATAATAAGGCTCTCTATATCGCTACACACCCGTATCTTCAGCGTCAGAGGCAAACATTTGGGGCGTTTGTTCGAAAGAAAAACGGAAAATGGATAGATGGGCAACAACACTGATGATGTTCGTCATTACACAAAACACTCAGCATCACACACAAGCACCTCGAGATGGTAATTTTTCACCGGCACTCTCAAACACACATCCGCCATCTTCTTCACCGGGTCGACGACCACTCCACCAGTTCTCTCATCTGAAGCCCGCAATCGCGGTGTACAATATGTTGCACCGGAGGGAGTGTCCGTGTATCACAATGGCTGCCGGTGTGCCCTGTCTGCTAATGAGAACTCGTCCCAGAGGCACCTCGACACCGCGGCGTACCACAGAGTTGTCGATGGCACTCCAGCTTTTCTAGCATTTCTTCTTTTTTTTCCTCGCAGGTAGAGGACCCGTCGGTGTGGTCTCTTTGTAAGAACCACCAGGGGGAGAAAGGCTGAACGGGAGACTCCCGCGTGTGCGTCTAGGACTTAGATGGTGCCAATTTGCCACCATATCCTTAAGCACCGTATGTGAGTGCGTGTTTGGTGACACCGTGCCGTCCTCAACCGTGCGCGGGTACGTGTTTCGCTTCTTGTAGGCCGGTTAGTAGTGAACCCGATTCCCAACAATGGCCGCTCGCATTTGGGCCGCACATCTAAGGGCCAGCCTGAGGGCGTCAGATGCTGTCGCTGGGAGCACTAAACCAATCAAGTTGTGCTCGTTATGGTCATAGGTTGTCGCCGGTCACCCACAGCGGGCCTTCACTTATCGGAAAAACAAACGCAAAACCGAAAGCGGACCTACAAAACAAAGGCCCTGCTGCCGCGTATTAATCACCGTGACACTCTGGACGTGGACGCATTGTGCTGTGGAGCCTTCTTTTCGTCGCCATCTTGGATTGGCGTTCATTTGATACCGGCCTGGAGGCAACGGGTGCCTCCGTCCATCACAAGAAAACACACGCTCACTCCCATGAAAGCTTTTCCACGACAAGCCCGGCCTCACTCTCTCTTTCTCTCTCTCTCTCGTGCGTACACACGCCATAAATCATGACGCCTTTTTTCCACTTTTCGTCCACTGTCTTCCACATCTATTGTGGCCACGCACACACTCGCGCACAGCAGCCGGCACAGGGTGGTGGGTTGGATCCCCACTTCAACAGTGTCTCGTGGGTTCTCCTCCACTCGTACCCCACCTCTACCAGCAGGGTGGAAAAGGATGTCTCTTCGGTTTGGTGCCCAGAATTTGCCATACTCTACTCTTGATAAACACTTCGTTCTCCATTAAACCTTGGCAACGAAACAACACAGCCCGTAAAATGGTCCTTATAGCTTTGCTTTGATATAAAGGTTGACGGTGCTGCTGGTGGTGATGGTGTTGATGATGGTGGCTGTAATGCGGAATTCAATCCTTCGAAGTGGTATCTGATTTCGGTGCTTGGCTGGTGCAAATTTGTCACAAGCGGCGTAAACGATCGTGCGTTAGTACAAACAATCCCGCAGTCGAATATATATGTCAACGCTTTGAACGAAGGGGTGTTACATTTCCGAAGGGGTGTTAAATGATAGCGAATGAAAAAGTTTGTTTAATCAAAGCATAACAACTAACGCGACACATTCAGTGCATAAGTGTGATACAATGCTTAGAGTTTCATACAGTGTTTGTTATACGATTTATTTTATGTAATGTAATGTAATGCTCAAGCTAAAAATGTGGGAAAAGGTATAAGACTTTTTCGAATATTTTTCCCGTAAAACTTGCACATATTATGAGCATTCCGTGAGCTTTATGACTCATTTTATAGAAGCTTCTTTACGACTTACTTTTATTGAAATACACCTACTTCATTACACATTATACAAATCGCATAGAGTTACAAGATAATATGAATTAAAAACGCTTCGCGAAAAAGATGTCGACCGTACAGATATCACTTATCGAAAAAAAAAGAACCTATTAAACTGTACAACACTATAATGAAAGTGGAATTTTAATTCAAACGTATAAAATCTCGTTACCACAGCGAGAACATGTCTATTGGGCCGTATGATACAATCGATTATAAAAGATCCCTGAGTAGGCCGTTTCATCATTGGACTTCCCACCGCAGCGTCAGGGCAAGGAAGGATCAAGGCGTCGAAACTACTCGAGGAGAACGGTCGAGCAGGAACCCATCATGCCCTGGTAGGTGCCCACTGAGCCGCACCGGGTTCCGCTTGATCGCGGCTGGGTCCAGCAAAACCAGCCCCACAGTAGGCCGCAGTCCGTCCGGTAGCAGAAACATCAACTGGCAAAGTGGCAAAGGCTGGTGTGCTGCCTATGTGCAGTGCGTACCGGGGCATAGTACCAGAAATAAAATTAGATGGAACCAGTCCTAACCAAATGAAAAGCCACTCAGGGAGATGGCCCATTGGAGAAGTTATGCTTTCCCTGGCCACTAACAAACACACACGCACAGAAAGACAAGCTCGCACGTAATTCGTAAGGCCAGTAATATGAACCAGTTCCGTGGCATGTTCCGGCCGCGGGATCGCTGTGCGGTGTGTGGGTGTGTGTGTGTCTGCCGCCTGTTTGCTTGTTTGCACACGAGAGAAGCCAAGCTTTCCCGCAGGGAAAATAAAACAAGGCTTTTTATTGGGAGGGCAATTGTTTTTAAGCACTGGAATGCTAGTCCCGAATTACCACATCCTAGGCCCTTCTCCAGGTGGTTCTTTGCCCCCATACCGTACCGTGCCCGGTGTGTATGTGTGCCACTGCGAACCGGGCCGTTATGTGAATAAACATTATTTTCTCCGAAGAGCCACATAGCGCTGCCTTCTCGTGGCAGTCGGGCCGACTTTTCCGGCTGAACACACGGCCAGATTGCCTCCTTTGCCAGCAGGTTGTCTTTTCGGTCGTGCAAATTTGTGTGCCTAAACGGTAAGCTTTGCAGGCGTTTCCTGTAGTTGTGTAGTCGTGTGCGGTTTGGTGCGTTTTGTGGCCAAACCAGACGGCAAGAGGTGTACGAGGTATTGAGGGCCGGAAAACGCCCCGGATGGGTGGAGTAAAGAGACGAGAGTTAAAGTAAAACCCCACAAAAGCACAACGCCCCTAAAATTATAGGCCACTGTTGCAACGTATGTACACACTCTACGGTACGCCACAAAAACCGCCATTCAACTCTCCCGCTTACACTTTATATTCTTCCTTGAGTATGGTCATTTCAAGGTGACTATCCCGTTTACATTAGACTCCACAGACGGAATGAAAAGGCACTCCAGAGTTCCGGCAAAAAAGGGTCCGTTGACTCGATAATTTACTGCATCCTGGTGCTGGTCAGCCACGAAACATCGACTTCAGGGTGGCTTTAGCGAGAAGAAAGCGGACATTATCCCAGACAGTCCCGGTCACCCAGTTCGGAATGCAATGGGAACTGAAGGGTTCACATTTTCCGGCCGAAAACAATAATCGAGGTAATTCCGGGCCGTTGGGTTTTTGGGGAACGTTTCCCGTCCACAATCTAGTCCTGCGTGGTATTAATGATGAAGTGTGGAAACTTTGAACAAAGGGCAGCCATGCAGGGTTCCATTGTTGAGAACGGCATGACTATGGTACTCCTGCTGAGATTCACGATCCCCTTAATAGATCAATAACCAGCAGGAACGATGGAACTGTGCTTTTGAAAAATGGGATGGAAATGAATGTCGATATTATTCACACTCCAATAAATTCACTAACCATGATTTCAATTGCAGAACCTGAAAATATGAAACGATTTGTAGAATTTTACGATTTCGAACCAATCACAACACGAACCCTTTGGAGCCCTGAACTTTGCATGATTTACACTCCAACATATTCGAAACAGGATTTGGCCATTTAAAAACATTCTAAAGATAATCAGAAACGAATAGTTAATCCGAGAGGATTTGTTTTACGAGAGGTTAGGGAATTAGGAAGCAATGAAATGTTTAGATGTTAGTATTAACTTCACAAGCACTGAAATATCCAACTAGTGCACCCCAATGTGCACCACGGCCCGATGTAAAAGACACTCATAAATCTCCCCTGACAGCCCATCCCCAAAAGCCAAATTGGTAGACATTTATTTCGTTGGTCAAGCTAATTGCGTAGATGCAGTTTAAATCGGGGGCGGCGAGAACGAAGGACAACGAGTCGAAGAGCATGGGCTCAGTCAAATGAGTCGCCAGTACAGTACGCTCGCTGCTAATTAGTTGCCTGTTCCAGAGTACCGGCCTACCCCGAAGGCACCCCTAAGATACAGCTTGTAATGGATCGAATACTTATCTCCATTACACAGACAGCATACTAACATTGAAAGGCCGTACATTGTTGAGCCTCTGGGCCGGTCTGCCCGGAACTAATGTATCGTCCGTGAGCTGAAGGCTTGCATCATACTTTTCCCGGCGGGGACCACCTTTTACAGCCCACCTCCACCGTTATGCTGCGACTCTCCACCGACCGTTTGTCGATGGACGATTGGAAGTAATGCTAGCCGCCAGCTTTGTAGTTCAATGGTGTGGTTCCGGTCTGTATGGCCGGGAGTCGGGACACATCATCAAAGAATTTCCGGGTTTAATGGAATCTCATGCTCGCAAGAAATGAGGAATCTGGAAGTAACTGCCGGTGATTTGTACAACAACCCGCCGGCAGCCTGTAAGGGCTGATGAAGACAAATTCTGACGGGATGGGTAGCAGGAAGGGTGGCTGAATCGAACCGCCATCGCAACACACCCATTGACTCCCGGAGTCATTAACTGCACCCCATAAATGTCCGGTCCGGAGAGGGGTTATCTCTCATAACATCAGCTGAGTCTATCGACAGAGATCCGATCCCCCTTCACGGTGCGAGGCGCCTCCATTGCATGGCCATTAGTTGGGATGGATCATTTCGTCCCTCCACTAGTTTTCCATCGCAATGTGCGCGCCTCAACTGGCAGCATTCGGTGTACGGTTCATTAGAGCGAACTGATGGGAGTTACGAGTTATGAATATCTGTGTCATTTACTAGCCATTTGCATAATTTAATTGACCCAAAACCAGCCTATCAACAAGGGCAGCTTGAACCGTGATTACAAACGGGGGCCGAAATAAGTCATTCCACATTCCATGCTCATGAATAGCATTAGGCCAAATTGAGGGATACTTTCGCGGAAACAACATACACCGATAGATGTCGTCAAGGGGTGGTGATCCTTACGATAACGTGCAATAAAATGACAACCAAATTATAGTTCTTCTGGCTTTCTGGCATATTGAGCCCTTCATTCCACGCCTATATAAACAAATATTCGAAAAGCATTTTATACAAATTAATTGTCACAAGTTTTCAGTTTTCTTATCAAAGATATGCAAGGTCATGTACTGCCGAATATAACTATAATAATATCAACTTTAGAGTAGAAATGAGCGTTACAAAAGAAGAGAAGATATAATAGATTTAAGAATGACAGAAGAAGCCAACTATAGAGTAACTACTATATCATAATTCATGACATTTCAAGTGGCCCAAACCAAACCTGTCCAACTAAATTCTTTGAATTGTCGTTCTCTTCTCCTGGTAAGGGTTTATTCATTTTTTTAAAACTCCACAACACACTATGAACCGTTGTGAAAAGGAATCGTAACACCATGACCCATAAATCCTTCGAACTCGGTTTAAGACGGCTTTAGCTGTGTCTTCCAGAGAGAAGTTTTGGACATGAGCTCTGTGAAACTCGTACGAAACGTAAAATGGAGTTCCAGGAAGTTTGCCAATGTCCTGTCAGGTTTTAGTTCGGCCGTGGCCATTGAGAGGGCCTCACTGTACTTGTACCGCTTCAAACACACTCGCTTTGAATGCAAACTACAATCGGAATGTGTCTCGAAATGCATGATAAATTCTTTCTCCTTATATTTCGTCCACGATGAGCCGCCAGCTTCCGGTGGGCGTTCCCTTTTCGGAACTGTCCAATTCAAGCTGTCATGGTGATAGTTTTTGCTAAATTTATCCATTTTCGCAAACAATCCGTCCCGGTTCGCATCGGTGGTGCCATAAGGACGTTTGTTTTTTGTTTCCTTCCGTGTTCTTTATCTCGTTTCAAGATTCTCAAGGATGTGTATTGTTTCGCTGCTTAGCAGAAGATGAGCTTTATTTTTCACGCAATACCATTCCGGAAGCCGTCCGGAGACAGCCGCATTTTTGAAAATGTTAGGTTTTTTATATTTTGTTTCTCACAACCAGACTTTCTTTTCTCTATCACCAGACCGCAGAACTTACCGGTCACACTGACCCAGAATTCCATTGTTCGGTGCTGGGTTTGGGCACCAGAAATCAAAACTGATAGAAACACAATGTACCCCAGAAACGAGAGCTGAAAATGGAGAAACAGAAAGGCGAAAAGAAATGTTTCTTTCCATCCGGGCGGAGCAAATGGAGTAAAAGTGTCTCCACAAAAAAAGGAAAAACAAACGAACCGGAGAAAAACTCGCAGCCAAAAATAAGATCTAAACACAGACAAATGGTCGGCAAATTGAAATGAGGAAAATGATGCAGACGTCTGCACGCATTGCATGCGGGAATAAAAATTTTTTTTTTAGGAAAAATCTTTTTGTGGAAAGAAAGGCCATGCCTTACCATTAGCCTACTAGGAACATACAAAAAAATGGGAGGTATTTTCTCTTCCTTGCGAGGCAGCATCGCTTTAGAAAATTTATAATGGACAAGCAAAGGCGATCAAGATGAAAGGCGTTTAATGGAAATAGTTTATGAATAATTAAGTCTGATGACTACGGAACGAATGTGCTGCTGAATGTTGAAATTCAACTAAAGCAGCTTGTAAGTAGTACAGTACTAAACTAAACAGTGGATTAGTTACCCATAGGAAGAGGGAATCAGACAACAAGGTCACTAACGCTGGTGAGAACTTTTTCCAAGTTTTCTATGAAATTTACCCCAAATTCATCAACTCAACCTTGCGAGGCAGCAAAAGAGACAAATGGATAACGGACAGCAGCACGAATTGCCTCGAATTGGACCTAAACTGCCGAATATGAGGCACGAAAACACAACACGGGAACGAACACAACGGTAACGGGTGTTCCTCCGTGGCGTTAAAGGCCGACTCGACTTACGACGAGACAACTTGCCACTGTTACACCGCGGCCTACGCAGAATTTTGTGTTCACCATTCGGTTGTTCTGGAATGCGTAGGACACATTTTACGCGCAGGACACATTTTACGCGCAACGTTTTCCTCCATCGATGCCATCAGGGGTGCCAGGGAGGCCGGCCAGTCACGAGTCATCTGCTGTCAAAAAGAAGGAAACGCGTTTCGATGCAGGAAAAAAGATAGGGCACTCCAACGATCAGCCTGGGAGCCCTTTTTGGGCCGAACTCGTGGTGCCTTGGAGAAAATTCCCAACCAACGGGTGTAATAGTTACAACAGTTCTTTTCCGTCGTCCGCTCGAGGGCATGGTTGCATCAAAATTGGATCGTAGCATGGCCCATCAGGCTATCGTTGGGCCGAGAACCGTATGTCATATGCACAGTGGAGCAGAAGGCACTCTTCCACCCTCAATCACTTCAAAATTTTGTAAAGCCCTTATGGTGAAAGTTAACTTATATATTGGAGAAAATTAAAAGAATAAAATAATTTGGAATGCATATTTGGAACCTATTCATTTGCTTTGTTTCCATAAAAGGGATAAACAAGTCATCCCTCGTAAGCTGTCAAAACTATTAGGTAAATAAATCAATACATTGAAAGCGGTACGTTTAATAGAAAACAAATGTTATGTATTCCACTAGTCCGTTAGAGTTCGTGCCACTGTGCGATGGCAAAACGAAAGCCAGACTCCGCAAGGACCTTCGTACACGCTTAATCGACAGCGGGAGCGAACCAAAGCCAACCGAAAACAAGACGCTGTTTGGAACGAAGCCTTGGAAACGACGGCGTAAAAGTGAAGTTTAAATGTCACGAGGATTAGGAACGAAA
>JAOEFI010000007.1:4311855-4325310 GCA_034621735.1 Anopheles plumbeus
GAACGCGCAAAGAAGTCGGGCGTCGGGTGGCGTAGTACTCGCCGGTTTTATGCTTCGCGTTAAAATGAAGATGGAAGGGAAGCGTCACGAAGCAGAAGTGAGTGTCAATAAAAAGCTGCACCCGTGCAAACTACTACTCGCTGGAAGCTGGCACGAAAATGCTAACTTGAGCAATAACAGCACAACAACAATGGTGCATAGTCTCTGGGCGGGCTGCTTGCGCAACATTCCGAACCCGAAACGGCCTGGCGGGGGAGGAGGGAGAACGAAAAGGATACGATTTCAAGAGCCACCCATCGCTGCAGGACTTGTGCTTCCCTCAGCATCGTATTATCTTTTTTTCTCGAAAGCGCGCACGAAAGCAAAACCCCCGGCCCGGTGAAAGCTATGTTGAAAACGGTTCAAAGGATGGTGGGGAATGTAATGAGTAAATATTAAATAAAAATAAATAGCCAGCGACTGGCGGGTTTCGTTGCGCTGTTTTGTGGAGTCATTTTGTCCTAGATTCAGCAGTCATCACATTGTGGTGCAGAAATGATCTTCCATCTGTTTGCGAAAGAATGAAGATTGATATAAAAATCAACTACAAATTGAGCGGAAGCATCAAAAGGCGCCAGCCAAGAATAATCTTTGTCCATAAATAGACAGTTTCCTTAATATTGCACATCAACAAAAAAGACCCGATACGGGAAAATAAGTATCCTTTTCATCCGGCGGTGGAAATCATAAACTAACCATGCCTTAATGTTTCAAACCTTTTTGTATTATTTTGTTTTGATTCAGGGAACAGATCTATTGAACTCAAGAGATAATAGGCAATAAATTAAGGCATTTGCATTAGTTTTACTATAGACATTTTTTTTGAATTTATACAACTTTTTATAATTTAGTTCCTATTTTTTTCATTCATATCATTATACTTACTATTTAGCAATACTTATTGGAAAAACTATTATCCGATAATGCAAAGCAAAACTTGTTGGCAAATTTAAAAATATTCAAACTCTTATAAAACTGTTTCCATGTGATATTATAATGATAAGAAACTGGTTGCGGTACAACAATAGATTCATTCATTATGCAGACATAATATTTGAGTTATTACAGAATGTAAACCTCCCGAAGAATGTGTAATCCGGCAGCCCTGTGTAATTTTATTCTTCAAAAATGCGTCATAATTTTCCTTGGCTGGTGCTAATTTGAATAGTAATTGAAGTTTGGCATGCTTGGAATATGTTATATCCATTTAAGTGCAAACAGCGCTTATCGTAATGACATACAATTTCCTTCGCCTGTTTTTAGTTCACGTAAAACATGGAAGAAATCCATCAAATACCCGGTTTTCCTCCGTTCTCTTCGAGGAACGTGCAAGTGTAACCCATTCATGTTTATTCTTCCCCCGGTCCCCATCAGCTTCGTCATATGGGTTTTCTGTTGCATTCAAGACTTCCAACGGCACATCTCGCTGCAGCATACGGCACACTTTCCCACGTCTATACGAAGAAAAGGGGCTACCAAAATGCACGTCGGCTAGGATTATCAAGCATGACACACGAACGCTGCAGCTGGCAGCTAGGAAATGCCATCACATTAAACGGATGACGCTGGAGCCGCTTCGCCACGGGGCCACGGGCCAGCATCCGGCAATATACAACCAGTTCGATTTTTAATCATATTCCCTCGCCGGAGTTCATGCAGGCTATCGCTAAATGCCAAGAAAGCAATTTTATGCTCCACTTTAGCATTTTCTTTCTTTTTTTTCCACTAAGCGCAAGATCTATGGCGTTGCGCGCTTTCCCGGCAACACCCAGCAAGCGAGCACGGGCGATAAACATGACCCTCAACTACGTGCCTTGCCGATGGTGCCGAAAAGGTGAAGGCCGCCGCACCTCATCTTATCGCAAACAGTACCCAGTGCCGGTGCCCCGAACAGCGGTGAAAAACTGCACATTACCGAGATATCGCGGTGGAAAAGCCAGTGCCCGGGAAAATGACTACAATGTTGGGTATTAAAATTCAATCTACTTATCGCGCGCCCATACACCTCCTATAATGGCTGCTGCCACATCGCGCACATTATCTAAGAGAAAATTAGCATTTCTGGCATTATTTATGCGCCCGCGCGGGGAAAACTTTTCCCGTACCGCCAACGCACGAATGAACGCGCGAACGAACGAATCCGGCAGGCGATATTCGGAGCCAGCAATAAACTTTTCCCATCCCACCCACTTCCCACATTCCAGGGGGGGAGGGGGGGGGGGGCGTACGAGCTCCCACCCCGGCATACGAGCACACATGCAAAATACACTGACAAAATGCAGAGAACATGTAAATTTGCGCCACGAAAGTCAAACACAATACGATAAGAAATTAATTTTACCATCGGCACCGAGCCACAGTATCATTCGCACGTAGCGTTCACTCCTCAGCTGAAAGTTGTGGCCCAAGCTCTCAAGTCTTTTTTAACAAGCACACACCCACACACACACACACACAGACAAATGTATGTAAATCTGAAACGCATACTTATAAGCTGGTAAATCAATTTGTAGCTTTCCTTCCCCGAAGTTGTAGTATATTGGTTTCCGATTGAGCAACTTCTATTCCCTTTCCCATTGTTGGGGTGCGATGTTTGGAATGCGAGGAAAACTCTCTCTTCATATAAGAAGGTGTACAGAACATATTCATTTACATTCAAACAAACACTCACGCAGCACAATGGTTCGTGCGAGAAGGAGTAGGTGGACATTAGTTTTATTTTAAATATGTTTTCACTCGGATTCAGATCGGATTTACAATTCGTTTGGGTTCATTGGCGTTGCATCATTGTCAAATAGATAGAACTAAGAAGAGAATGTCCTTGCTCTAAGCTCTACGCGTGCAGCTGAAAATTTATATCCACAAGCATTGTAATGGAAACTCGATAAAGCGTTGGAGTTTTCAATTAAAAATGATTAATTACAGGCTCCGATTTAACTTTCATTTACACTTTTTAACCATCTCTCTGTCACTCTTCACCCCTTTTCCACACACAGATCCCCCCGGGGCACCGTACATCGACGGGTACGCAGCCGGTGAGACGATTCGTCGGGGACAGCACGTGGAGCTAGTCTGCCGCAGCCGGGGTGGAAATCCGCCCGCACAGTTGATTTGGTACAAGAACGGAAACCAGGCACGGATGGCCTACCGGACCACGGACCGGTTGTCGGAAAACGTGTACTCGTTCGTGGCCGAGGCGACCGACAACAAGGCCCGGCTGCGCTGCGAAGCGAACAATATTATGGCGACGAAAATTCTCAAAACGGAAGTCATCCTCAATGTCCTTTGTAAGTAATCGAGCTGTTGTGGGAGGGATGGGGTGGACAAGTAGCGATAATCGTTTCTTGACTCGACGATCTTTCACTTCCCACAGTCGCACCGACGCAAGTCATCGTCTCCGGGCCCTCCGAGGCACGTGTTGGGGAACTGGTAGCATTGCAGTGTCAGACGACGGCGTCGAATCCTGCGGCGGACATTAAATGGGTTGTCAATGGTAAACAGATGCTCAATGCCACCTCCAAGTTTGTCCCGAGTCCTGAAGGTAAAAATAATTGATTATTTTCTAATGTTTTAAATATTAACATGTGAGTGTAGAGTTACATTCAGTTTATTTACCTTCCGATTATAATGGTTCCCTATAATAAATATTGTATGTTTATATTTTACAGGAGGCTGGGTCACAACGTCTAACCTAACGGCAACAGTGGAGGCAAACAAGAGATCCTTAGTGGCCATCTGCCACGGGGTAAACATGCAACTGCCAGAAAACGTACAATCCACGCACACCGTGAACGTGCTCCGTAAGTACCGTCCAAATATCGACAAATTGGAACCGGATCTAAATTTGAATATATTGATTTGATGAATGAATGTTTTAAACATTAGGATAGCTCAGGAAATTGCGATAAAAGCCTTTGAGATTTGAAGTACGTTTTTACAAAACGAAATGAAGCGAAAGAAATAAGACTACTCCGTTGTGAAATGTTTCTCATTTGTGTGTAACTCAACACGTTTTGTGTACTCGAGTTCCGCCAGGATACCCATCAGGTGTGCAGCTGATAAAAGCGAATGATAAATGCCCGCTACAGCAACACTAGCGTAAAGCGGAATGAAAGAAAATACTAAAGCGTCCGGATGGTCCGGAACAAGTTTTATTAATCCAAGGCAAGGTGGCCAACAAAACACCCCCCGGTCTTCCCGGTTGCCGGAAAAGAGTTTTAACTATCCTGCCGTGTTCCTCCTGAACGAAAGACACAAAGGATGTAACCCTCATGCCCTCTGTTATTCGACAAACAGCTGCTCACGGAGTGCTTGATTTTATAGCGAATCTTAAGTGGCCAAATTCCGACGCTAAAGTCCATCTCTCGTCGTGTTTCGTTTAACTTCCTAATTTGCAAACCCGACGAACGCTTGAGGTTTACGTTCAACGATCCGTGCTGAAGATTATTTTACTGCGACTGATGAATTTTCCGAAGGTTGCCTTCTACGCCGTTGCTTCGGTGCGCAAGAATTACTAGTCTCTAGATTAATCTTTCATCGTTTGCAGTTTTTCCATTTATGTACACAAGTCCTTCGTCCGTCTTCCTCAACGTAAAGCGTAAAGACCAAGAAGTAGAAAGACAGTGCCGTAACAAATATATTTTCTAAAATGTTGATTAGACGACAGCGAATTAGAAATGTGATAATACCGGCACTAGCGAGAAAAGGTCCGCGAGGCGAAGGTGAAAAAGAATATTTATTGTTGAACGGGCAATACTAAATTAAGTAATAAGCACACAGTAAGTTTCCATCGATAGAATAGTGTTTTAAGTAAACACAGGTTAGAAGATATCGAATGGAAAACACTGTTTGTTGTAGCTGGAAAATTAATTAAAGCATGACATTGAAAGGGAATGCGAATTCAGCATGTTCTGTTGATGAGGAAAGTTCCAATTGACCACGCTAACTCAAACGATGCCACTACCAACGCCTTCAATCACGTTTCATGGAAACATTCTGCACTACAATTTTAGCAATCATAAATTATTGTATTTCAGCCAATATCGGATAGGGCTCGGGCCGAAATACTTGAGGTGGTAATTGAATCGGCCTTCGTTTTAGGCCGACGATCGTTTGGGCTCGATTATCTACACAACACTTGTTCTAATTAATGTCTATCATTTCCGTCCGAACGCTGTCGAATGGTTTTCCCCGGAGCTCGGAGATTTCCCAACAATGGACATGCCTGAAACAGGCAGACCTTTCAAAGTGTTGCCTTCCCTCCGTACCGAGAGCTTGAAAGTGATTTTATTTACGATGAAACACCGGCTCTTGTGCTCGATCGGGCGATGATTTGGAAGTTTTAAGAGCTTTCGCCGGAATCCGCCGAAAAGGAGATCAATTTATAATTCTCCTGGGAGTTCAGTGTTCGAGAGTTTAGTACTGAGCTATAAGCTTATTACACAGAGTTTCAGGGGGAAAACTCCTTCGAAACTAATGGCTTTACTTTTAGACCGAATCCAGTACCGGTTCGAGCAGTACATTTCATAGTATTGATGTTGCATTTAATATTTATTCGGTTAGGAATTCTCGTAAAAACGGTAAAAACAGAGATATCCAATTTTCCCCAAAAGCTTGTTTAGAAATATCTTTAACGAAGGTGTTCCTGAAATTCGGAAATTTAATCAAATACACCCTGTCGATTGGGAAAAAGATTTATGTTCACCAGCCACTGAAACCTGAACCGGATCGCTTTCCTCGAATCCAGCTTCTCCATGGAGGCGCCTGGTGGCTCACGCCACAACCGTGTCGCTTCGAACAGCTACATCTTCGCATTTACAGCGTTCAGTTCTCTGTGGGTTTTCCCCTAAATATATATGCTTAATTCACGCAGTTTTCAACTTCCTCCCGACTGCTCGATGCCTGCCCATCGGGACGGGAATCGGAATGTCGAAAAAGTTTACTACCGAGCAGTTCGGGTTTGCCCGTTTAATTAAAATAGTTGCGCAGAAAGTTCGGTTTCAATTTTCGCAATTCCGCAAACCCGGTGAATGTGATTGGCTCAAGATGAGCGAGCCAACGGGAAAGCCAGACTGTCAGCATTATGTGCGCATCCCGGCACTACTGCTGATGCCATTGCTGCTGCTTCTAGCCCACGAGCTTAGCAACAGAGAAAGGATAAGCTGATTAAACTTTTGGTTATCATTAAATCGCACCACCATTAAACCGGCCGCATATAAAAGAGCGCTTCTTCTCTAGCCTCCAGCTAAAAGAAACTGCAATAATTAATCCAATAGAACCATGGTGAATCGCCAACCAGTTGTTCGTTATGATTTTTCTTTTCTCATCCCAATCCACCGTTTCCTTTCATCCAAAATTTGCGAATTAATTTAATTCTTAAGCTTCCGAAGACTTCGTTCCGTGCCTTGAAAAGATTCAGCAAAAATTAAGAGTATCCCATTGTTCTTGTCGTATTATTGGAAACAGTATCAATATGAAGCCTAAGTATTCGTGCGTTTTCGGATCCTTCTATTCTTGTATGTTATACGAATGTTGTACGACATAATGAAAAAAACTATATTCTTTGAAATATACTGCGTCAAAATACGCGGATTTTTTTCCACATTCTGGGAGTATATTGAAATCATGCAAAGATGCGACATCAACACTGATTTGAGAACTACAACAGAAAGCGAGAGTAGGGTTTTGAAGACATGTGGCATAGATTTGTTGTCAAACACTCTATCAACCGGTATTTGTATATAACACACTTTCTATCATACATGTCCTTCCCACAGTTCCTCCTAGTCCACCAATTATTTCCGGGTATAGTGAAGGATCGATCATACCGACCGGCTCCCGACAGAAGCTGATGTGTGTTTCTTCCGGTGGAAATCCGCTAGCCACGCTGACATGGTACAAAAATGATAAAAAGGTGAGTATAAACTGTGCACTTTGATGTAATGAAAATTTTCCCAACAGCAAAACAATTCAATGATAAATTTTTAGAATCAATGAACGTTTTTACTTTCATGTTTTCGTTTGTTTCTAAACGGGATTTACTGTTGCATATTAAAGGAATCTATAAGACTTTCTTTTGTGCTTTTTTGTCGCAGTGAGAGTTCTAAAAGGAATTGATGTGGAACCCGTTTAAATAAACGATCGCGCTGGGAAAACTAACTAGCGATTTTTCCATTCCTTCCCACCACGTGTCACCGCTTATCCAACTGCTGATCATCCCCAACAATCGAACTAGACGACAATTTTCCCATTTTCAATTCGTTTCCCGTTTTCCGTTCTCACTGGTGGTGAAGGTCAGCGAATGTCCGGCGACAATCAAAGTCACACTTGAAAGAATAATACCATCGATAATAATAAACGCTTTAATTGAATTCCTTCGAATCCTTCACTCGAACTTGAAGCTCGGGGATGCCAGAAAAGGGGTGTTCGGCGGTTGGCTACGGCGGTATTATAGGATTTCCTAACGTCCGGCATGTGGTCTAACTAGGAAGGTCAAACCACAAGAATGCCCTATCGAAAGAGAAAAAAAAAACGAAAGGACAAAACGAACGAACGAACGATTTCGGTCGCCAGAAGCTGAAAGTCAAAAGCCGTCCACTTCCTCGGCACGCTTTCTTAACGGGTGGGGAGAATTCTTGTGGCAGCGAACAAGCGATGATCAGTGAAACGGACAAATTTTATTGGATTTTCATTTTCACTACCTACCACTACCCCCAACCCTTTCTTCGGGGGCGAATTTTTCTCCCACCAAAAGCAACGAACTGATCAGTGTTACGGTAAGGGGCCATCGATAACGTCGAAAGGATGCCAACCGGATACTTCAAAACACTGACCAGGGAGGGGGGATGGAGGGGGAATGAGAAAAGGTATTAAACGGATACGGCTGCACAGACACAGCGGCACGGAAGATATGAATGCTTCGTTGGCTTCGGTTCCATCGCGCTTGCGCTAAGCCAATACGCAAACAATAGACCACACGAATTCGCAAACAAGGCAAACCACGAAAGCGCGAAAAAGCGTCATGAAAACCTCCGATAATAAGATAAGACTTAACCCCCTGGAGCTAGCCAATATTTTTACTACACCCGCACCCGGAACATGCCTCTTCTGAAAGATATAAAATAAAGGAAGCAAAAAACAGCTACCCACCCCTAAGACCACCACCACCACACAAAACTCTGTACCCACACACCCCCACCAAACCCTTGGGTGGTGTTTCCCCGAAAAGGCGACGGGTAAGGGACATTAAATTTTAATTTATATCATTTGATCCATAAATATTTATAACAATAAAATAAACAATATCTCGTTATTATTGCCTTTCAATATACGAGAGCGCGTGTTGATGGTTTTAAAGGCATCGTAACAAGATGGCTACGGCCCAGAGGGCCGATGGCCTTCTTTACCTTATGCTGCGTGGAGTGAAGGCGAGGATTGTTTTCTTTTCTTTACCCACCGACCTACGCATCGGTCGCTTCTCCTTTTCCTTCAACTGACTCTTGTCCGGGAGTTGTAGCTCCAGAGGGTTTTTTTTATTATTATCACGCCTTTGGGAACTCAAGCTTGCCGATGCGTTGTCACGGCTTCACTTCACGGTAAAGCTCTTCCGAAAACCGCCAGCGAGGGTGGAAGCGTGAGGGGGTTGGAATTTTTCTTCCGACAGAGCCCTTGCGTTTATGATGTTCCGAGCACCGAAGCAAGAGCCGGATTTCGGCCGGATCAATACGAAGGGCGCCATCGGGAATGGAACAAACCCTCCTGTCTGTGATTGATAAAGCGAAAATTTGATATCCTTTTCATGCGTTAGGACCCACTGTACTGCGCCTCTTCTGGGTTCAGATTTGGTTTTGTGTCCTGCTCCCCAGGGTCCCCGCTTCACCGATTCACAATCGATACGGTCTCCGAGATTTAGCGCCCCTTTTTGAAGCTTCCAGAACATTCAAGGACTTCCGAGCGGGCGTACTATTGCTGTCTGTATCGTGATGGTTACGCTTAGGTCTCGCCATTGTTGACGTTTTTTGTTGCTCCCATCCCATCTTCTGAAAAGCCAACAACAGCCCACCCACCCCTTCTTAATGCCGAGTGTGTATGTGTGTGTGTATGTGTGAAACGCGCGTGTGACTGAATGGTATTAAATTCGCTAACTGCAAATTTATCGTCCGCGTCCGCTTGACTGACACTTGAACTTTTCGGGTCCACGGGACCTACCCTACCATCTGAGAAGGTGGCGGAAAAACCCCCCGGAAGGGGCCGGAGTTGCATTCGCTTCGCCGGTGGTGGTGATAAAATAAAATGTGCCCATTTTATAGCGGATAAGAAGGGGCATCAAATGTCCCAGTCGTTGGGCGGCTTCGTTGGCGATTTCTTGCTTTTAACACCTTGGGAGCTTCAGGCAGCAAAGGGTGGACAATGAACCGGTAAATCACATCGTAACGTCGATTTATTTTGTAGCATAAGTAAAGCCTTCTTTCATCGCACCACCGAAGCAACGTATTCTCCTTCCTGTATAACTTATCTGGTGCTCAAATATTGCTTTATTGACAGTTTTCTTTTAAAAAAAAAGGAGTCATCCAGGGAATTGATTGTTCACCTTGTCCGAATAATCAAAATATTACCATAATCTTTAAACAAACATCAACCAACATTTTCGAAATGTGTGTTTCTAAAATACAATTTGATTATGTTCCGTTGGCGTATTCTGTTAGCTCGATCTATGTGACATATTGAAAATGTGGATGTGGACGGATATTCATCCCACCATCAGCCACAACCGACAAACGGACCAGAAGCGTGAAAAAGCGCATATCACATCAGCGAATCTTCACGCGTCACCCGTTGACACTAGCCGGCTCATCTTCCCATCCCAACGACCAAGATGGTACAGGCTGGCACACTGGAAAAGCTTGTCGGGATGTTAGTGCTGATATTCCTCAATTTCATTTCGTTTCTGCCGCTTCTGCGTACCTTCTGACAGTTTTCTCATCAGCTGACGTCTAGCGCCTTCAGCCACCTGCACCGCAAGCGTCTACCCTTATCCAGCGACCCTTATTAATATCATCACACACGTTCATAACTAATTCACAACGCAACTGCTCACGGAGGAGCAGTTTTCACGATCTCGCGGGCGGAGTTTTTCACCCATTTTCGCATTTGTTTATATTCTTTAACTTTGTCTTTTTCTCAATGTACGTTTCGTGATGTACGATCACTGATAGGGAAGCGTACCTTGTCACAGTTTTCTTCTCAGAAAACTCAGGAAAAAGGGCGCGACCCCATTCCCTCGGCACATGCCCGTGACATGTAGTTCCGTTATCGATATTACTATCTACATAAGATTTATGTAAAGTCGCAATTCTTGAACATCATGAATTTTTATGAACCACTAGCCCTCACTGGCACTCACTGTTTCTTTTCGCATTCTCAAGGGCCACTGTTTTCCTTTTTTCTTCTTTCTCTCGTTTACATCTCCCCGTGCGGGAAACTTTTCTCCGGGGAACACTGTTTTTCTTATTTTCTTGTTCACTTTTTTCAGATCAAATCCGTGAGCAAAACGGCGAACCAATCGGTTTCGGCGGAACTGTCGATACTGGCGAACGTAACCGACAACCAGGCCCTGTACCGGTGCGAGGCGCACAACTCGGCCACCGAAATTCCGCTGCTCGAGACGAAAGTTCTGACCGTGCATTGTAAGTACACAAGAACTCCGAAGCCGGGACCGCCTTTGTTGTAAAGTTTATCTATCTTTCATTTTTACATCCAGTTGCCCCCGAGACTGCCAAAATCCGGATCGAGCCGAGCGAGCTGCGCCCGGGCCTGGAGGCCACTCTGATATGCGACTCCAGTTCCAGTAATCCGCCGGCGAAAATCTCCTGGCGGCACGAGGGCGCCCTGCTGGAAGGTAGGCGGCTGTTTGAGTTCGAGAATTTTCGTGCAGGTGTCTGCAACAGAACTGAGGCTTATTGCGAACGTGTGAAAAGTCAAACTCGCCCTGGTTTTTTATTTTTTTTTTGGCTCGCAGCAATGCGCATCGTGATCGTAGGGTTTTTGCATACGCGTATCCCGGGGAAGTTCGTTCCAATCGTGGATTCCGCATAACATTGATACACCTCAGTGACAGAGTGTTTGATTGGATGCGCATCCGCGTGATTCTATGCCAATTCAAACTATGCAAAAAAGTTGGGGGTTCACCGATTTGTTTTCACAGACTACTTAGACGATTTTTGTACAGCATCACGGTGTCATTATACAAGAATGTTTCCCATGTCAATGTTCAGATCGCAGTAACATGAAAGATTTAAACCGACGTTGCCCGTGTTGAAAGCCGTGAACAATATCCACTGAGCTTCGGAGTCCGATAGGAAAACTTCCGAGTGGAGGAGAAATACACTTTTTTTTAAATACAGGTATAAATATGATTTCAATAGTATTTAGAAAATGTTGTATCATGGAAAATGCATTTTGTTATTGTGGTTCTCGAGGATTCAAATATCACCTTTTATACGTCAACCATTTTAATAACATAGTATAAATTGTTTTGTTTTCCGTCATCACGAAGATACATAATTACGATGCCAACTTACTTTTCAGAATGTATTCTTTGTTTGAGTGACACTTATTGGCGTGTCCTTATTGTCTAAACTGCAATAAATAAGGTGTCTACGTTTTGAAGGCTATAATATAATGCATATATCAACTAATATGGAACTCGTAGGTGTCCGATAAGCGGAATTACTTAAATTAAAATATGTTAAATCTTTTCCACTGCTTCGGATGGAGAATGTACACCACAATTACGTTTTAAATCCTATTCTGTATGATATTTGTTTCCTAAACACTCCCTGCTTTTAATCGAGATACGAATAAGTGAACACCTTACCGCGGAAACGGTTTCATTCAAAGATCTCATTGACGTAAACGGATTCTAATCATCCGCAATAAACGACACCCTGCTCGAAGGAAGTCGATCCTTCCTAAAGAAAATGATTATGTTACTTTCCATCGACAACAAAATCCGCCATCAACGGCGTCGTCCTATGTGGTGATGGTGAAACGTTGGAAAAGCCAACCGGTATTTCCGGGATTTGCATGTATCGAGTACACCATTAACGGAGCGAAGCAACAGATACCACAGCTTACCTGGGCGCGTCTCAGCCACAGCCATCTCAGTAGGAAGCCGTTACGAACGTTCACGTGTGGCTCTTTCTTCCCTTTGCAAAGAGAAGATACCATCAGTGCGGTGATGCTGGTAATGGAATTGGACAGAAATTTGCGGAACTCATTTCAAGGCATCGTGCGCAATGTGAAAACACGTCACCCCAGCGACGCACCGAACACTTATTGATTGAGGGCTGGCTCACAGCTGATTTTCCAACCCGTGCACGCCCCATCTAACGCCGGTCTGTCTCTTTTCTTCTCTCCTCCACATATCTTGCACGGCGAACGGAAAAATGAACGAAGGTTCAAACAACGCGTCCAAACCCGGCTTATGGGGCGGTACGGTGTCCTCGCTGGAGCTGAAGCTGAACATCACGAAGGAGATGGACGGCCACGCGTACGTCTGCCAGAGCACGAACGAGGTACTACAGCGGAGCATCAATGTTGCTGTCAATTTGCAAGTCCTATGTACGTATTCGAAACCGACCGAACTTTAACCCCCGAACCTGTCACTTAAACCCCATTAGGGGTGATGGTACCCTTGGGGCCGAATTTCTCGTCAGGGGAAAACTCAATTGCCGAACATTCGATCAGCAGACCCGGTCCTGTTCGGGTGGAGTAGGATAGTAACGTGAACCGTTTTGTACTTGCAGATGAGCCCCAATTCACGCAGCCGGCTTCAACGAGCGTCACCGGTGTCGAAGGGGATCCGCTGACTGTTGCTCTGGTCGCGACCGGTAATCCGGCGTCCATTGCCTACACCTGGACGAAGGACGGCCAACCGATAACGCAGTCCGGTAGGTTTCACTTGACTTGACTCCCGCTGACCCTGGAACTCTTCCTGGAGCATCGTGTCATAATGCGGCACGAAACACCGAAACAGTCCATCGAATCCACCGTCCATTACAGCACACGTGACCTCAGATATCCATTAAGATAATCAGTCGTATTAATCCCAAATCTGTACTCTTTTTTCGCCTCCTCCTTTTCCCGGACCTCCCGCCTAACGTACACACATTCATAAACCCAAAAAAAACCCAATTTGTAACAATCCCACCCTTGAAACCCCGTTTACGCCCCTTACAACCACAGGTGTACCGAGAATCGTTTCGGAGGGACCAATCCTCAACATCACCAAACTGAACCGGTCCGATGCCGGCACCTACACGTGCGAAGCTGTCAACTCCCAGGGGTCAGCGATGATTAATATCACCGTGCAGGTCAAGTGTAAGTAGACCACAATAGATAAACTAGTTATATTCG
>JAOEFI010000007.1:4325410-4339515 GCA_034621735.1 Anopheles plumbeus
CCAGGGGTCAGCGATGATTAATATCACCGTGCAGGTCAAGTGTAAGTAGACCACAATAGATAAACTAGTTATATTCGAGGTAGATCGCTGCATCGGCCGATGGCGTTTCCCGTTCCTCTTGCCCCTAGCCTGGACAGTGGGCAGCGAGATTGAAATTGCAGCCTTTTACGGTTCACTGCAATAATTTGGTCCCTCGGTGGCTGTTGGCCAAACTGCACTGTATACGTGTCCCGGAAACGAATACATTTGCAGGGTGGAAAGGCTTACTTTTTCGCACTAGACCACGATCAGTGTTTCAAATGGCAATGGTTTTAATTTAACGTACGAGAAAAAAAGTAACTGACAATTCGAGCATTGGAGAGTAATCAATTAAAATATGCCTTGGGCTTTTTGTGGTTGTGATTTTGTGGCACGATCAATAAGCAATTCGGTCCACCTCATCCCCGTTTTCTTTAAAATCAATCAGTGGAAAAATGAGTGAATGAATTTGTTTTATTTACATATCGCATTCTGTTTCCATTTTTTTTTTAATTTTTGGAACACTATATTTTCTTCTACTTCCTTCATATAAAATTTTCATTTAGCATTTAGGCATTTATTTTAAATTCAACTGTGCGATCCATGGATCTGTGTTCCATGCGTGAAAGATGCTGCATGTAAACATTTTTCTTCTTTATATGTCGCTGTATCACCGGATGCGCTAATAGATAAACTATTCATTTACGTACGTGTCAGATAAGGCACACAATCAAACAAATAAGACACCCGGGACAACGATTCTCCATTCATCGCAGTGGGGAGTAAAAAACACTAACACTTCCGTTAGACGTATCGCGGCAGCATCGTTCCACCGTTGGTGACGCACTTGGCATCAAGCGTAGGTCATAAATTAGGCCTACACGTATTCATTCGGAGCGTATACGTTTTTATACATGTCAGCCCTGATTCTGGGAACACGCGAGTCCTTCCTTGAACGAACCTCGGCATAGTACGGACGTGGCCTCCTTCCCCGGGACAAACCACGAAATAGTTATAGTTGTGCCGACAGTAGCACCCAATATGGAACCGGCGGTGGTCGTGCTTCATCTTGGGAACACCGGAGTACGTGGAAGCTCCCGGATACTGGTGTGCTGTAGCTGTTGTCGCACAGCAGGACCGTGGGAATACTTTTCAGCTGCTGCTGCTGTTGCTGGTGCTGTTGCGAACTACTAGACACAGGGTCCCTGCCGACGTCCAACATAGTGGAGCTTTCGATACAACGAACCCGTGTAACATTGTCCTACACTACTCCACTGCTGCGCGGCTCACTGACCGGCGAACGGTCGGCGAAGATATAATGTGTGATTTATTTGATAAAATTAGTGTTTTATATCCGGTCATCAATCACGCGGAAGGTGCCGCTATCGGTGCCGCGGTTGCCGCCTCTCACGCTGGCGGCATTCTACCATTATGAAGGGTCTTAGCCTAGTTCCATACTCGTCCACCGTTTGCGTGTGCCGATGTGATACATACCACGCACACATTTGGAAGTGATTTTGGCCTAGCGAATGAAGATATCTTCTCGCGCCCTCGTCCGATCATGCTTCCCACGTGTCTCTTCACAAATTGAAAACGGGGAAAGAGAGAGAGAGAGATATTGGGAGAGAGAGGGAGAGACAGTGAAGCGCAGAGTCAGTAGGGACTACGCCCAGGGAGTTTGAGGAAGGAACAAATTTATCCTTTTTCATTCCATTTGAAAGCCTGCTTTCAATGGCCCAAATAGTGCGTCCCCAACCCATTCCGTGAGTCCATCGGGTTGATTTCGGCCGATACAAGCCGCCCCCCTAACACCAGCGAATAGTGGAGCAATCAACCACCCGTCGGGGGTGTGGCTGAATGACAAACCAGCAGCCCCGAGCCCCTTTGATGATCACGCCGGCCACACACAAACACAACCTCAGCATCCGCACCATTAGTGGCGGTCGTATGGTTGAGGCCGAACGTTGTCAACTGTTGTCAACTTGACGTCCATGTTAACGGTAATGACCCGGCGTCGGAATCGGCGTAAATGGTGCGTAAATAATGGATTAAAAGTGCTCTATTTCCGCCGGGTTTCACCCGTCATGCGTGGCCAATAATCCTCGACGCATTCGCCAATAAACGTAAATAAAAGGTCACGAATAACACCGACCGCACCAACGGATAGCGTTCCGAGAAGATCCTATCCCGTATGGCGTTGCTCTCATGTCAGAGATTCGCCTCAAATTTGTGGAAATCTCATTTAGGCAAGTTTTGAAAGGACACGCGTCACTGGAGCGAAACATCGTCTGATACATTGCGTCCCTATCAATCATAGTGTTTTAGCGGCCGGATCTCTTCATTATCCACAAGTGTCAACGGTAAGCACAGAGAATCCGGTTAGTTTTTTTTTCACCCCAAAGCTGACGGTGTTCCGCACAAATGTAATCCAATCGAACCCGACCGACGACCCGGGTATGTATCCCAAATTTGTCACCTTAACACCTCCGCTTTGTACGCCCTTTTTCGGAGCGGATGTCGTAAAGATGTCCCTACGATAATAAAATCGGATACAATCGGCAATCCATCGGAACAAGGGGATGAGAAAAAATTCTGTATTTCTCAAACGTTCATTGAAGAGAACAAACGGTACAAGATGGTTGCTAAAAGCTGATGCTGATCTGCTTGATCACCAGAAGGGTAATGAACGTCTACGTTTGCGTGAATCAACCCGCAAGTTATTTTTAAGTAGGTTTTGAGATAAAAAACATCTCAAACCGCATTTAATTCAACCAACCAGGTCAACTAACTCAATTATTATATGAATTATCTAAATAATCGGTTGTTACATTTCACATTGTGAAAAATCATCTTTCAAAAACATCAAATGTCCCTTTCAAACAGCGAAAACAAATTCTCCTCCTGATTATCCATGATTTCCATTTCTACCGTCATTAGCCCCAAGAAAATCACAGGACCCCCATATGGATATGTTAAGTTGATTGTCAATAAGTGTCGATAACAATTTCACGAATTGGCATGCCGTCTCATTCGACGAAACAGGACTGGATAAAACATGTTTTTCCAAACACCGCCCTGCATACATTTCGACCCCAGGAAAGCTCATTTGAAAAACGGCCAGCGCGCCCTTATTGCAGCAATTTGATGTCGTGCCCAAGCAATCGTGACCATGCAGAGACGCGAGACATCCAACCCGCAACAATTCCCAGCGCCATTTTCCATGGAAGCCATCAAAAGCTCACAAATTTGTCGCAGCATCCTGGGGGGGGGGGGGGGGGGGGGGTTAGTTCTACAAAGACAATGACATGACGATGCCTCCCTCCGGGGCGCACTCCAAGCCTTCGTCTGATTCTAGCCCTTCGAATGGAGAGAAGGTTTTTCCCCGGTCCGAAACCAATAAACCACCCGGTTGCCAGCGCTGAAGTTGGTATCTTCTTGTGTTGGCCGGCGCGGGTTCAGTGTACGTACGGTACCAGGGTAGCCAAGGGTAGCAATCGGTCGCCACCACCTTGGGATAACTTTTGCCAGCGGGAGTCCTAGACTATTGCCACCCCGGCGGGTGGTGCGACATCATTGGACCGATGCTTACAGCCACGATAAAACCATATCACCTTCTCGCACAACTCACTTACACACAGGCACCGCATCGGGGCGGGGGGGGACTGCGACTGCCGGGAAGATGGAACAATGAAATCCTCCTAGAGTTGGAATTTCGGATCCCTAACCCTCCGTCCCTCGTCCGTTGCGAGGTTCCGTTTGTCTCGTAAACAATGAAAGTAATGCAAGGCCCCACCCGCGGCTCTGGCTGCAACCTTCCCATCCTTTCGGAAAGGTCCAGCGTTTGATTTGGTCAAAGTACGAAACCAGCGAGACAGCCTGGTCAGAAGTTTGTCTAGTAGTAGACTTCGCTCGCTTTTATTGGACCCCTACTCAATCGCCTAGGGTTATGGCACAGTATTTCGCAAAAGGTCAAAAGTTGTCCATCAAAAAGGACCTGCGTGTGAGGGCAGGTGGATTCCGGCTAGCGCGTCCGTCGTACTATTATCATATCGGGTCAAATACGACCTTTCAATAAAGTAAGATTTTATGAGAACACCTTACATGTTTCACGGTGTACATGGGTTTTTTTTTTTTGAGTCAAATTTCAATTAGACGGAAGTCCTATTTAACGTCTGACTTCTTGATCGGCCGTTCAAACAGCTGGCAGAAGTTTTCGGCTATTTTGTGGCCTGTCGATAAAAGAACTAGTACTCGCGGGGAAGTAGAACGAAGAACTTTCCCCAAAAACGATTGACTTCATTCTATCGCGGTGTCCACAACGAACTTAATTCACTCGCACAAATTTGGGGCAAAGTTTCCAAGAGAAATACACAGCACAACCAACAGACAAGCTCGGTCCGTGCTCTTGCCGCTGGAGAGAAACGAGAAGAGAAACTTTCCAATCACAACCCGAATCGAGGTAATCAGACGGTGCAGCAACGTCTCGTCTGATTACGATCGACTTTCACGCCACTCAGTACATCGGACTCCGTTGGGGTGCACTTTCCAGCCAGCATCAACTGTCCCGCTGTCCCTACGTCGTCTGCGATACACATGTACCGAAAGAATCAAAGACAAACGGATGCACCATACGACCGTTGCCAGAATCCGGGGCCCTTTGGCACTTGGGAAGAAAGGGACTATTTGTTCTGTGAAAATAGAGTACTGCGCTGAACCCGATCGACGCTGGTGCAATTGAGAGTTGAGAACAATGGACACCTCGGACACACATCTCACTGGTCCTTGTTTTGTCGAAGTTTTCCAGGACATCGAATCGATCCATTTTAAATGTTTGGCGTTTGGTGGAAAAGTTTGCCCAGCCGAAATAAAGGAAAGCACGACTTCCTTCAAAGGGGAAAGAGAGAGAAGCCCATCCTTTTATTTCCTTTGGCCCTGGAGGGAAGTTTGCTGAACGATTGATAAGTTTTAACACGATTTCCACGATCCTGATCAACTTTTTCTCCCCACTAGGTCGAGTGGTGGCTGATTGGAAGTGGCGATCTAGTTATAAATGTTTTTTTTTTTAGTATTTCCTTCTCGAACGTCGAGCATGGAGTAATGAATACTGCCATGGTGGCCTGGACATACCACAATGAAATCTTGAAAAAGTTTTTAAGTTGTACGGTCATTTTTGCTGACATCAATCAATCTTCAGCCTAGTAGAAATTCAGTGTCTTCACGTCTGCAAAACTCCCATTCCGCCGACCGAAAGCGATGATTTTTCCATGTTTCTAGAAACTTTGGTTTTCTTATGTTAAATGTTAAAATGCTGCAAAATTATCTAGTAAATCCCATGTTTTGACCATCTACAAATGTTGACTATGATCCAATATTATCATTACCAATTAAAAAGTTAAGGCAATTCTTTTTAATCAACTGAAAATATTTCTTTACTTTCCATAAAGCATAGTTATGTGAAACGCTTTTCAGGACTTTTTTCAAACCCCGACATGCCTTCATATTCAATTTTCTTCCAAAACTGTATGCCCAAACGCTTTCTTTCCGTCCACAGATGCAGCGACGATAAAATTTGCCTCGGAGAACGTGATCGTAAATCCTGGCGAAGACGCAGTACTAAACTGCACAGTTGAAGGTAAGTAGATATGGGTATGAGCTTCCCTTCATCCTTTGCGTTGTCAGTGTCGCAGCAGCAGCTACGCAAGGCATCAATATTGTGGAGTACTATATATTCCGAACGATTGGTTAGTCCAGACACCTGGCCTACTTTAATGAGCAATCGAATAATATAACGTGTTTCTTTTTGTTTTGTTCCACATGTTTATTGTATTGTAAAACAATGATGAATTTGTTTTTATACTAAACAAAATGTTCTTCTAACAGTTCAATTGTTTTATGAAATTTATTGACTTGCAGTTTTTCTGTAGATTCGACATAAACCAGAATAGGAGGTTTTTGAATAGCTTTTTCGTCAAAACAACTTTATTTCATTTGTTTATATCCTCCAGAAGGAATTTATGACATTTATTACAACTATGTAACGTTGATAAAATTTCATAACTGATGTAAACTGGCACAACATTTCACCGAAATACCCAAATCTGATGGATCATCCAGTTAGTTTTCCCAGCAAAGCCGAAGAGTGCATTTCATACCTTTTTCAGATTGCTGGCAGTTCTTTTTTGCACTCCTTTTTCCGGCACTGCTTGGCCCTTGGTTGATGAACCTTTTCCACCGCAGACATTGCGGCTGCGACCATGTTCCAGGGCGTGCCATACGGGCTCGGCGTACGGAGTACGGTGGCACTTCCCGGCCACCACTATGGCAGCCATATTGAGAAGCACAACTCCACCGTGCAAATCCAGTAAATGGAACGCCGGAATCAGCACTTTTTGCGGGTTTGCGTGTGTGTGTGTGTGGGTGAGTTTTATCTCTCCGTGCAGATGCAGACCCAACTTGCGGACAGTCGGACATTCGACCTGTTCCCAAGTGTAGCCAGGATCGTTTCACTCGGAGGTTTAGTGAACTACAACTTGTTTTTTTGTGTTTGTGTCGCTCCACTCGCACGAAGTCATTTGCATTCCTTCCAATATCCGTTGTCTATTTTCATTTCATCCGGGCACCACACACACGCACACACATTGGCCACGTCGGTCGCGAAAGTGACATGGCCGCGTTACCGTTCAAACCAGAAGCCGTCGGAGTGTTTTTCTACACGTAGTTCCGATGGAAAACTCAAACATTGGATTGGAAGGAGCAAAAAAAAAAACCCTCGTCTCAACAATCACACTTTCGCACAGAGAGACACCTCCGCGATGGTCCGTCAGAGATTGGACCGACGACCGGGCCGCCGGATAAATGGGCCCTTCGTAGTAATGGCCTGCACGGCACACGGAGGAACATGTAGGATTTTTTTTTCTTTATTTAAAACCACGAAAGATATGCGTGCGACATCGGGAACCGGGGGCCGGGAAAAGAGGCACAAAAATGTCCTAGGACTACGCCAATATGAGTGGCCATCCCGGTGGGGGAGCTTTCTACAAAAAACCGCAAGAGACGCAAACCCTCTCAACCGGCAAACAAAACATTTCCTAGCCCAAATGGCAAACGCAAACTCAGGCCATACGGGGCGTGCGAGTTTGAAATGTCCACGCGGCCACGGAACCAGCGGACACTTACGTACCATGGTTTCCATAACCTTTAAAACGAATAGAACGGGGAGGGAAAAAACCCGAACCCTCGACCGACACTAACAACAATCATACCGCGGCCGCCGGTGCGTCCACATGTCCTTATTTCCCCTCTGTTCCCCATTCGTTGTCACAGGAAAACCATTAACGCCGGAACACGTTCGCTGGGAGCGCACCGACTACGATCTGACGCTGAAAACTACGACCGGGTACGCCAACGGCACCAGCCAGCTGGTGGTGAAGGACGCCCAGCGGGAGGATGTGGGTCATTTCCGGTGCATCGCCGATAATCGTGTCGCCGCGCCAGCCAGCCGCGATGTCCTGCTGATAGTCAAATGTAGGTATCTGCTCGAATGTGTCCCCCGTTCGGTTCATGTTCCCCTTCTATCACAAAAAAGTTTGTTCCTTTCCCTCGATGCGAAATGTTGATGATTGATAAGTTATAGGAATGTGCTCAAACTTCCCACGTCCTTAAACACAAGTAGACAAGTATGACATCTTGATTCCCGATCCAAGAAATTTACCATTTTAGGATCAATTTATTTGTGAATTAGACATGAAAAATGAGAGGGTCAAACCACAGTACCACTAAGTTGTCAATCAACATGATAGCCACGAGTTTGCGGAAGTACAGATCACATTCGTCTGAGTTCTAGTAACATTTTTCTTTTACACCACCCACCCTAACCCACCCTCTGACGGCCAGTTGCCCCCGAGATCGACAAATCACCTGCGGTACTCCGCGCTGCGGCCGGTTCCGGCGAACGGGCCCGTCTTCCCTGCCGCGCCCTGTCCGCCACCGCGCCCACCTTCCGCTGGATCCGGTCGGGCCAGGAGCTGGCCGTGAACCAAACGGCCAAGTACTACGTCACCGAGCGCCAGCTCGATGCGCTGACGCACGAGTCCGTCCTGCTGATCGAGCGCGTCGCCCCGGCCGACTACGGCGAGTACGAGTGCCGGGCGGAGAACGAGCTGGGCGTCGGCAGCGGCGTCGGTCGGCTGGACGTCAAGTCGGCCCCGGAACCGCCGGCCGCACTAACGGTGCTGAACGTAACGCACGACACCGTCACGCTCGGCTGGACGCCCGGCTTCGACGGGGGCCACCGGGCCAGCTACCGGATACGGTACCGGGAGGCGGCCAGCGAACGCTACCGGTACGAGGATAGCCCACCGAACGCACACCAGCTCACGCTGACCGGGCTGCGCGGCAACACGCGCTACCTGTTCTCGGTGATGGCCGCCAACGTGCTCGGTGCGAGCCACTATCTGCCCGACCTGACCCGGGCCAATACGAAAGGTAATTAAAGTCAACTTCATTTAACTCGCAACCGGGTTTTAAAACCCTCCTCACATGAACCAGAGAATCAGCCGGGGAACACTGACGACCTGGCTTAGCTTTGTGTCCCTGGATCAATGCGACCCTCCTCCCCGCTCTCGTCACCAGCGGTCCAATTTTGAGCGATGCCGTATCAACACACCCACACACACGGCTCGGTAGAATGCGAACAGGAGAAAAGGAATCCGAACCCGGGATGTTCGGTTTTGGCGAACGCTATCAAACAAATTACAACGGGTTTTAATTAAAACTGAAATTAATCCGAGTCGTTCCGTCCCTGCCACCCTTCCGCTTCGTCGCGAGTTTCGGGCGGTGACCGGTTGAAGATTGCTTATTTCTTTCGCCCGCCCCCCACCCCCCCACCCACCCATCCGACTTTCGTCCTTTGAAACAATACAAATCCGTTTAGCGCGCGCGGGTGGCGGCGGCGGCGGTTTACTCACTCACTGGAATGCTCCCTAAAAAGAAGAAAAACCCTCGGCGGACCTTTCGGTTTTCGCTCGCTCGCTCCGTACTTCCTTACACACACACACACACACACACACACAAACACACACAAATGGCCTTAATTGTGTCCTTAAATATCCTTCAAGCAGCGCCGCCCGCACATCCGGCATCGGACGGCGAAGCGTCCACGGTCCGGGGCGGCAGCAAGCCGCCGATGGAGTTCTCGTCCTTCCTGGCGGTCTCGTCACCGATCGGCGCTTCCGGTTTGCTCCTGCTCGGCATCGGCGTCGCGGCCGGCATCTGCCTGGTGCTGCTCAATATCCTTCTGGTCGTGTTCTGCCTTCACCGACGCATCGGCAGCAGTCCCGCCGGGAGTCCCCGGTCCAACGGTGGCCGCGGAAACCACAAGCACGCCGGGAGGCACTGCAGCAGTGGTGGTAGTAGTACTGCTGGTATACACCGCCCACCATCCCGTGGCACCGCGTTTCCGGGGTATCCGATCACCGGAGGATTTCTTCTTAATTGTTTCGCTCTCCTCCTTGTCCTGCTCGGTTGGTCCGACGTGGCGCTGGGTGTGGCGTCGTGCGAGTGTCTTGGTTTAGTTCCTCACCCACCATCAAAAGCCTAGGGCCCGTTCATCGTTCATCGGATCGTCGTTAAAAAGTGCGTTCGCGCCATCATTCCTCCTTCCGGTTGTCGACCCCAGTCCCCGGTCCTCGGTTGGATTTGTTGTTAATTATTTTTTAATATCTCCGCTTTCTTGGGTTTATCATTTCGCTTATCCTTTTTCGTTCTTTTTGGGGAGGCTACCGCGCAACAGCGCCACAACCTGTTGTGATGAAACTTTGCGCCGGTGAAACGTGGGGGAGGAAGATGGATTTTCTTAACTGATTTATCTGTTTTTTTTTCTGTGCTAAGTAATGACAAAGAGGCGAGAAATCACTCTTTTATTTTTCTGCTTTTTGTTGCCTTCCTGAGGTTGTCTTCCAACGAATCTCTGGCTAATACTCCAATGAAAAGTTAGCAACCACTACTTGTAATGATAAATGCATAGAAATTAAATTTTTGAATGGAGATTTCTTAAACTAAAAGAGTTTGGTACACATTTTGAATTCGCTAAACAACTGACTCATTGAGCAATAGGCAGCCTTTTAACAAAGAAATGTTCTTCAATTTAAACATACAATACATTACAGGTATCTGTATAAAACTTTCATAAAACATTCCTTCGCTGCGTGTCTCGTAATGGCCACTTTCGCATTTGCAAAATGTTCGCATTCGCTGGAAAAAAAAAGGGAAATAAATGTCGCCTTCAGTTTCGCTAAATATTCGTTCAGCTTTGTTTAACTTAACTTTTTGTTTGTATTTATTTCTGTTTCGTTTCATTTGCTGCCGCTGCTGCTGCTACGTGGCCGTTCTCCGGCTCGACAAAAAAAAACACGGTCCTGTCTGCAACGTCGCACCCAAAAACACATGGACATCCCCTGGCGGACGCCCCCTCGTGGCCAAACGCATCGCAACGGTTTGGCAAAACTTCTACGAAAAACCTTCCCGTCGGTATTCGAAAAACCTGGAAAACAAAAAAACATATTTGAACTCGTGGCGCAGGATCGGAAGCGACGGTACCGCCGGAGCTCAGCGAGAAGGCGGAACTGCCCAGTTTCGTCATATTCTGCATCGCGCTCGCCGGTCTCTGTTTGCTGATCGTGAACGCGGGCCTGGTCGCGTGGTTTATCATGAAAAAGCGGGCAAAAGGTAAACGCACTGTTTTCGTGTTTCCATTTCCGTTCCGTGGTAAACCCGGCGACGTGAAAGGACACGAGGGAGGGTCCTAGTTTTTTTTCTTTCTGTTTTGCCTCTCCTCACTTCCAATCAACTGCACAATACATCAAACGAATGTTTTCTAACATATCGGCTTAAAATGGCACCTGCTTTTGTGTTTACTTCGTCATCAGTTTTGTGAAAGCATCTGCTCGGGTGCAATTAGTTCGTTCCTGGAATGAAACGTATTTCTTTTCATAGCATTCATCTAATGTTACAATAGTTGATAAGCAAAATTTTTTTTGGTTATTAAAATCTCGAGGAAAACCTAATCACGGAGGAAAACAAGCTTTTATTTACACTTCAAACCATTGCTTTTAACTCAAATGACAACTTTGAAAAAGTTATCAACTATGAAAAAAATGTAGGAACAAAAGATAACACCCAAATAACAAAGCAGATACAAAGCGCATTCCTGCTAAAGGAAAAAAACCGAATGAAAAGTGCTAGGAATGCCTTTTGGACGCACAATTCAACCTAAAGCCTTCTCGTTTCCATCGCAAGCTTATTCATCCAATATTGTGTTTTACACTGGCACACTCATCGATGATTCGAAATTTACACACTCCTTTAAACCGTCAATGCCACCAAGTGGAAAACCGTTCTTTTTGCACCCACTTTCCCAAATACGTGGGGAAGAAATCCAGTCCATCCGATCAGCAAATAAGCTGCGGTATAATAATTCATAATACGCCGATTACCCGCTTTCGCTAATCCCTGCAATCAAAACACAAATCAGGGCAGTTTGCAGTCATCGAAACAATGCGTTTAAACGAGGACGCCCACCCCCCGTCTCGGGAAAATGGTAGGACAAAGCCGCGGGCGACCGCAGGTGTCAGCGGGAACATCAATCATGATTATAACTTCTCATCGACGATGTCGGCACGACGAACACAGTTTACAAATCGGTTCCTGGTGATAGCTAGACGGCTAATCTGTGTGCTGAAGGAGTGCAGCATAATCTCATTTATTATTCTTTTTTTTTTCCCCCGTTGTAATCTTGCAATCGTTCATTTTCCATCATGGCGCGATAGGAGCTTTCCGCACAATCGTATGAAATGGGATCGATGAATGGGATCGGTTAAATTGATTTATGATTGCGCAGACAGAAATAAACCAAGACACTTGATGGCCTGTAGCACCCAGACGCACGCGGGCAAACGCAGGCATCGGCCATCGATCGGGCCAGTGATTCGGTGAACGAGAAATTAAAACGGAAGCCCGGGAGCCACCGAATCCCTTTTGTCCTAATGTTCCACCGTTTTTTATTTGTGGGTTCGTCACAGATTCGTCGAATCCCAACAGCAAATCGGCTACGATCGAGATGTACGCACCGAGCTCGTACAACGACACCGTCACCGGCGAAACGTTGTCCAGCGTTTCGGAGAAGAGTGACGCGTACTCGAACGACGGGAGTCAACCGGATTTTATGGTACGTTCTGAGGACGAGGACGACGACGTTCGAAACTTGGTTGCATTTTTTTAACTCTGCGCTCTGTTTGCTCGCGTTCAATAAATTTGCAGGACGAGACACGGAAGAAGGCGGCCTCAACTTATCTGGTGGACGGAGGGGATATGCCACCGCCAAGGTATCAGCAAGATGGAACCCTGCCTCACTACACAAGCAATGTTGGCTTCGGACATGGTAAGTGAACTGATTGTGCCACACTACTGGAAACAAATACCCGGTCAGCAGGAATGGACAACTATTACTAATTCCGTATCATATATCCACGAATATTATTATATTTGATGTGTTAAGAAAAGGATTACTGGGGACTGTAAAAGGATGACATATGTTTTATTATCAATTTTGCTATCTAGGTTTAATCGATCTTCACTTTTGTAATTCACAATTCAATCAATGTTTGAGTGAGAGTTGAATTTATCATTAAATTATTTTATACTGTGTCTAATGTAGCACATATACGTTTATTTAAATTAGAATCGTAAATTCGAAAAAAGATCGAATCGAACGAAACATTTCATGTAAAAGAATGAAACATTTCATCGAAAACATTCGTCTATGCCTTCTTTAGCTCATACACGAACATTACCGCACCCAAGACACAACCCTGCATCGGTTATGTTCGAGCAGCGCAGTCGGGATGATCAACTGCTCGGAAAAAGCACTTACGTTACGGCACCGTCGCCCGGTCCACCGATAGACGGGTCGTACTACAATATGAACAGCGAACGGTACCTTTCCTATCCACCCATGGTTAGTAATGCTTCTGCGTGCTTTCCGAGAGCTTCCCGAGAGCTTTTCGGACTTTCGGGCGTTCAGATAGCGTTTACTTATTGTGCTTCTTTCTGCTTGCACATTTAAGGATTATCCTGGCGTTGAGCTAGCTACACCACCGTTACCAGTTATTCCCTCGCTGCCACATACGGAGTCCGCTTCGGAAACGCTGCGAAGAGTCGCGCGAACCATGGTTCCACCGCCGGACGTAACACATCACACGCAGCACCGGTTCGCACAGGATGCATCGATTCCGTCCGGAAGTCTGAGTGACAGCTTCTCGCAAGCAGCCCAATCGACACCGAAGCAACCGCAGGGAATTCTGAAGGATCCCAAGCGTAGCAACAGCTCCGTTAGTGCGAGTTTGTCCTTCTCCACACTTCCGAGTCAGCAGCAGCTATACACGGCGCAAAGCCCGTCGTTGATCTATCAGCAGCACTTACCCGGTGGACCGAGTGGCCTGCTAGTCATGGCGCCGCACGACAACTCCTCGGCCCTTTCTGTAAATAACGTCTCAAGCTTGAGCAACGGGTTGCTGCTGGGAGCGTACGAACCAACGGCCGGTTCGAGTTTGGCGTCCTACAACGTGTCCCTTGGCTACACTGACGCCGATGGTCATTTGGTATAGTGCAATCGACGGGCGGAAGAGTTGTTTGTAAAGTTTCGAATCATGAACTAATCGTAAGGATACATTTAATTCCATATACTGTTTCACATATGCCAATGAAGCGACATTCAAGTTAAGTCCCTTAATTCGTTTATTCTAAATACGTCTGGTATGATTTATCGTTAAAGTACTGCTTTTGTTTTCTACACTTGTTCAAAAACTGTTATCTTTCATTCTTTCACAAAACAAAAAACAATCCAACGACGAAAGCCTAGCAAGCCCCAAGGAAAATTTACTGACATTTTTTTAACTACGCAACAATTGTTTTAAGTGTCGCAAATGACGAAAAATGAAACAAGATCATTCGTTTAGTAGAATGCATCATCGAACATCAAGTATTCACCAAACTACGGAATTCGCTCAAACCAATAGACTTATGTTTGCTTA
>JAOEFI010000007.1:4347168-4359589 GCA_034621735.1 Anopheles plumbeus
GTTTCATGGTGGTTCGCTTTACTACCACGGAGAACAGCGTTTATTAAGTATCTTAGTGTGATTAAGCTATCTAATCAGTCTTGTATAATTTCTGTGTATTTTGCACTACTTGTTTGGGACAGTGAACCAATGGTCGTCACCCAACATTCTCGGTACGAATTGTGATTACTCCCCTCAATTGATTTGATATCTGTTTCTTATAGAAAGAAAGCATAAATATTTATTGGCTAGTTGATAAAATTATTTCTCCATAAATTTAAAGATTGAACAGAACGTTTTTTGAATTTTATGTCATTTCATATAATTCAAAACGTTTATAATTGACAATAAGCCTTGTTGTCACATAATTGAAAAATGTCTGTTTAATAACTGGTCAAAATGTATGTATTTATATTGGACATTGGAAATCTTTCTTATCCTTCTCAAAAAAATAATGATTGTACTGATACTCGACCGTTTCTTTACGGTTTCCGAGCGCTGAACACCACTCTACCAGTAACATGGCCTGGAGAAGTCCTACTTCGTTTCGCAAAAGTGTTCTCTAAGTCCTTTGATCACCATTTGGCTTTATAAAGCAAGTAAGCCTCCGTACTGGAAACGGCCAGAAGCAGAGCTAAGATAGACAGTAACGATATAGACGATGCTGCGTCTTGTTTCGTCATGTTTCTTAATGAACACCCGACGGCAAAATATGCCACCCAGCGCCCGACTCTATTAAATGTCCATTCCGTAAGCGCTGTACAGCGGTCCCTTGCTCCCTGCCGACATCCAAAACTTATTCTAAACCACAGCAATGAGAAAGAAGTACCACTGAAGGTCACGGGGTGCAGTGTAGTGTTCGGCGAATCGAAGGATTCACGGCAAAACTTCACACTGTTCATTATGTTGATCAACCCGTGCGGTGGAGTGCTCGTTTTTCCAGGCACGTTCCGTGTTGAAGTGAAATAATTAATTGAACCAAGCAACACTTATGCGAGGATTGTTTTCCCTCACTTCGTTCCATGTGGATCTGTGGGGCCACCATAGTGTTCCTTCAAACAGTAGGAGAAAAATGTATATCGCCCCAAGGGGGATAATGAAAACTTTTCACAAATTATGGTAAACAGTAGCCCAAGTACAAAAGTGGCTGAGAATCCGTGTTGGGTTGGAAAGGAAAGAATCTCAACACGGCGCTAAATTCCATATGACTTGTTCTAATTTATACAAAAGGTTGTTTTTTGGTCAGTCAATCATCTCTTAGCTTCTTCGTTCAAATGAAAATTCTACCATTTATTACTTTACTTCTTACTATTATAACTTTTATATTTTATTATAACTTTATATTTTTTTTATATTAAAAATGATATAATGTTTTATGTTATTGTTTTAATGAAAACCATCTCATTTGAAACAATAATAATAACAGATTTCGGAATACAAATCGTGTAAAACATGTTCCACATAAGATGGTAACAATTTACGTACAAATTGCCGATTACCCTCTCATTTGAAAAGGACCACTTTTCTTTTCGAAAGCACTCGAAAGCAATCAATAACCACGTTTCCTGTGTGTCGAGGAATAGACTTATGAAGGGAAATCGAACGGCACACTAATTGCTTCCATTTGGCGACTCTCTGGACACATTTTCCTCGCTTGAAGACACATGGAAACTACGTTTCTCGTCCCCATAGTTATCGATCGAATCGAAACCCGTCAGGCTGGACTGGACTGGCGAAAGAAGAAATTCGGAAAATTTCCTGATTTCAAGGGCCGATAGTCGATGTGCGTGTAATGCTCGGAAAGAACATGCGATAAAAAAGCAACTTCAGGTAATTTGAAAGCGGCAACAGGACGTGTTTTGTGTCGGGTTGGAAAAATTATCAACCAGATCGGCGGTATGCTCCGCGTCAGTTAAATACATGGCAAAATTTGTTTTTGAATATATGAAAATCCCTCACCCTCAGACCAACCACAATGGTTTCCTTTTGAAGCTTCCTTTGCTTTGAATTTTATTTTGCTCTGAAGATGAGCGGGACCGCGACAAGAACTGAAAAAAGGTGAAAAATATGTCATGAAGGGCAAATTTCCATCTCTGTGGTAAACCACAAAGCCTCATTCATCGGTTTTTCTTTTTCCTTCTAATATGAACATAGGCAAAATTTTTGCTTTTCTTCGTCGTTGAAGAAGAGAAGACATCACTGGTGTACATTTACGTCTCCCTTCAAGAAACACAATCATAATATATCCAAATGAGAATGCCATTTTTCACGTTTACTTAATTTTCCGGAATCAAAGTAGATTAGATCCTTCCATTGATGACTACACGCCTTCAAGAAGGGATCATTCCTATCCAGTAATCATCGATTTTCCGGATAATCGAATTAAGACGCACCCGGAGGATGGATGGAGAGAGAGGAAGAGGAGAGTTTTCACTTTATTTCAAGATTTTCCTAGCACAACTTTTGCCGCGACCCAAGGGCAAAATCGATTTCAACACGCTTGTCTTTTCGTATTAACACATACCTTGACAGGTATAGCAGTCCTTTTCATGGCATGTTTCTGAATACGGGTGAAGTATTTTGTTTTGTTTCTTTAATGTGGAAATCGTACTTTGCTTTATACTATTTGGTCGATTTCCGAAAAGTGTGCCCCCAAAATAGACGATATTGGAAATGCGCGAATTACAACAATCTGACGTTAAAACCGATTCCGCTCTATAATTGAAATATTATCTATAATAGTTGCAACTATATCGCTGCTCAAACATCCAATTCGTTTCTCTATCAACAATCGCTTCGTCGGATACATCGCGTGACTGCCTCCCTCTTTGCCCTTGTTTTTGCAACCGTTTTCATTCGTGGGTGCTGCATTGCAAAACAACTACAACCAAAATACTGTTTAAACTGTGGGAACAAGTTACGGCGCCTTGGCACGGACGCCGTGGAAGAAAAGACCATCGCTAATGGAACACGACGATGGGCTCCAAATATTGATGGTTTTTTTTTTATTTTCAAGAGAACGCAAAAACCGGCCCGACTGTAACCTTGACCGAGTTACGACTGGCGTATAATAAATGGGAAGGTTTTCTTTTTTTTATGGGAAAACTTCAAATTTGTCAAATCAATTAAACGCATTGACTGTAAACTGGAAAATATGAAAAGAATTATTCGAAACATATTCGGCATTAAAACGACTTTATCATTTAGCATAATTAACATATATAAGCACAATAATGCTTATAATGTTCAATATGTTGTCCATGGTAGCTTTTCACTACGACTAGAATGTCGTCCTGTGGCATGACTGAATCACGCCAGACTATATCAGCTAGCGATGCGTAAATATGTATCGAATCATACGACTAGATGTCTCATTGTGTTCCCATCAGTTAACGGCCTCTTCGAAGAGGTACCTTGCGAAAACGAACATTCAGACACATGATGATAACACAAAATCCATAAAAATTCAACGCTACCGTCACGCAGACGCACCGATATTTTCCTAAAGCGAGTGCCAAGGAAACTTTCATCGTCGTCTTCGTATTTATCGAAACGACCTGGAACGAAGGGTAGAGGCTTATAGCGTTGAGTCACACAGACGCAACATGTGGAGTGGCATGCCTGCACAAACGAAAGCCTTCCCCGGTACTATCTGGGAGGAAATAAAGGACACCCAGTATCAGCATATATGGCCCGAAAGCGACGCCCGAAAGTATTGCATCCATTTGCCGGAGAGCTTAGCTTCACGTTGCTACCACATTGGGGCAGTAAAGAAAAAGCACAAAGGAAGAAGGTCGGGGAGGAGCTGAAAGGGAGCGCCACGGAGACCTGCGCCCATCCCAACCGATCACCGGAAAACTCTTGCCCGTTCCGGTGTGGCCCGTAGTGCCAAACACCGGAAAAGATTAGGTAGGCCCTTTTTGGAACACCCGTCGAAAACTTTCCCCCACTGTTGCTGGCCGCAACAGCTGTCGCTCGGTTTTAGCAGCTCGTACATGGCAAATGTGGTGGGCGAATTATATGGCAATGAAAATAGGGATAAAATAAGCTTCACAGGATCCGTCCAGAGCGAAAAAAACAGCACCGGCGTAAAGCATGGAGATAAAACATGAAAGGGAACTGTTTAGAAAAGTGTGTATTATAACGTTTATAGTCTCGATTTCAGAGCCTTCACCCGGAACGAAATATATGTTTACAAACTCAAGTAAGATGAAAAACAATTTTAAAAGTTTACGAGGCAAAGCCTGGGTTCGATTCAATATATTTTACTCTTACAACTTGTTTTAATCACTCCAAAACATCGTTAAAAATCTACAGAGAACGAGTTTCTTCTACCAAAGTTTTAAAAAAATGCTCAAAATAATGCAAGCCATTCCGAAATAGCTAATTCAATTGGCTCATGGCTAAAATATGGGCTTCATTGAACTGAATGAAGAACTGAAATCATTGAAATATTCTACATTCGTTAGACAACCTCGAAACGTGAAAAATTTGATTTTTTTAAAACGATAATGGTAATTTGACTACCTTGATTTAATGATGGCCACATTAGTCTTGATGAAAGCAGAGATAATATTAATATTTCTCAACCTTTTTCCTATTGTTTGATTGTTTGATTGTGTGCTTCAGTGACGGAAACGGAATTGTCCCTAATAACAATATTCTTTCTCTTTTCCACTTTCAGGTTTCTTCATTCAGCACGAACGTACAGCCTCGCCAGCTCTTCTGTCTCTTAATGGACTGCAAAACCCGTCGTTCTTTATAACATTCGGCTTCTCAACAAATTCAGTGAAAAACATACCCCACACCTCACACTATAACCGAAACATTCTCTTCATCCTTACAGGATCATACGACGACGGCGTGCACGAGGTGCTGCAGGCTGCTACGACCGACCCGAATCGAACCGAACTTGACCACATTTAACGCGAAAGTTTTTACAATCTTCCCTTACCAAAACTTCCATACACGCATCCATACGCGTACAGGCCCACAGCGCGCAAGATTATGGCCATCGGTGTGCGCGCAGTAACCACCGGGTACTAGTGACAGAAAGTGTAGAAGACAGTGTTTTAGGAAAGAGTGTTTAGAGAGAGAAAAAAAAAAGGACAAACACTTTAAGGACAGACAGAAAAGACTGTGTTGGCCGAGAGCCTGTGTTGTTTATTTCGCGGCAAGCGATTCCATTTGCTCTGGCTGTCCAGTGAAGGTGCGTCGCCAAACGTCGAAGTTTCGCTGCTGGCGCTGCTAAACGTGGAGCAGCCGAGCAGCGACAGTGTTGGAAGTGTTCCCCTCTCTTCCGGCGCAAGTGTAGCTCACAATCTGCCAAAATAGAGCCTTAGTAGAGCACCAGCATGGCAGAAGCAGAGGGAGGATCCGAGCAGGATGATGTTTCATTCCTGCGGACGGTAAGCATACCGACATACCGGGTCATCACATTATCTGAACAATCGCGCATTAAATTCCCAGCCAATCGGGGTTTAAGTTTGGAAATTAATCCGATCCCTCAATCAATTAGCGTATGCTAAACGCATTTTCCTATTGCATTAAACGATCCATTTTCTAATTTCCTGTGCCTTTAAACTTTACCGCCATCCGACGGAATCGCGCCTTTACGTGCCAACGGAGGCGTTTAGCTATAAACTTTAATTGAACCTCAAGCTCCCACTCAACGACTTCCGAGTCTGAGGTGAACCACACCGGAACATTCCGGTTAAGCATTCATGAGCGCCACTTACCACCCACAAGCAACCGAGCAATGTTGGCCGTAAAGCAATTCTTCTTGGCGAGTCATACATACCAAACACCTCCGTCAGGAGTCGAAAGGCCTATGCTTAAACTCTTTTGCTCCATGGCTCTTTGACCCATTTGCCTGTTGCTGCATAAGTTAGGTGTAGAACCCACAGAACTTTACCGAAACCGAATATTTAAGATTTATCACTTTCCACGCACACACTCGCGGTGGCGGTTCAAAATGTGATCAAATATTAAATGTTATCATCCGTTTATTGTGCTGCTAAGTTCCGTGGTCGGAAGCAGACATTTTCTTATTTATGGAGATTGTAATTCAGATATAGTAGGATGTTTGTACCACACGGTCCTTTGATTTCATTTATATATTATTTAAGGACAAATTAACAGTCCTAAAGCAGCGATCCATATTTGTGCATGATTAGAAGTTAATCAAATCTAAAAATCCAAACCAAGTTTCAGAAGAAGTGTTAGAAAGTTTCCCTGATGGGTGATGTACGATAACCGCTTCAAAAATTAGTTTAAAGGCCTTAAAGAATGTCTCTACAATCTTTTGGCATCAACTCAGAGTCAGAGTCAGAGTCAGAGTCAGAGCAACATCATGTTCAGAGTCCAATTTTCCATTCACGAATAGAGTAGAATTCGTTGAACCAGCAAGATGTGTTCTCCGTTCTGTAAAATCTCTGCAATCCATAAACAGACCCATCCTCACCATCTTCGTCGCATTTTCCATAAAATTCGTTGAGTTTCAAATATTTATATTTCCTTCTTCCTTCTACTACCACAACCCCGCGCTGCGGCGCCCTCCAACAGGAAGACATGGTCTGCCTGTCCTGCACGGCGACCGGTGAGCGTGTGTGTCTGGCGGCCGAAGGGTTCGGCAACCGGCACTGCTTCCTGGAGAACATCGCAGACAAGAACATCCCGCCGGACCTATCGCAGTGCGTGTTCGTGATCGAGCAGGCACTTTCGGTGCGTGCCCTGCAGGAGTTGGTGACCGCCGCCGGCTCGGAAACCGTAAGTAGCCTCTGGGAAGTCCGCCCCGTGTTCGCGCCCGTTGGGGCAACGTTAGAACCCAATCTCGAGTCTGGGAACGTCCGGAGTGTGGGTACACCACCACCCTCCGTTAATCCGGCCAGACCGGAAACGCAGCACACTAGCCCACTCACACTAGGCCACAACCCCGGTAGTTACTTCTTCGATGACAGTTTTTTTTCCCCTTCCAGTTTTTGCGCACAAACAAGAGTTTTGTTTCTATTCCCCCACACACCGAGCACCGTAGTAGAACTTACACACATTACCAGAATGCAAACTCGTTAAAAGCCCCGTAAAGGGGCCACATGTACGCCACGTACGCACAGCACGTCAGAGAGAGAGAGAGGTGTGCTGTAGTTTGGCATACATTATCGATTAGTTGAGGCATCTTTTTCCACCAGCCGGCAACCCCTGCACCTACCCTGTTCGACGCAGCACCGTTTTTCCGTTCTTTTTTCTTTTCTTCGCGCTTTTGGGAAGTAGCTGCACTCAGTCGTTCCAGTCCAGGGTGTTTGGCATACATAATTCACACGCAAATTATTCATAACACCTGTGCACATTAACCGTGTCCACCGTGCGTCCGATTCGAGGAGTGCCGGATTACTTCGGATCCTTCACGTGATACGGTTGTCCAGGGAATCCGACGGGATTAGCGAGACTCTGCCCAACAATCCAGCACACAAAATCTATATTGAAACACCAAGCACACGTCACTCGCTCGGACACTCGAGTGGAAAGCAATTGAGGGCTCGACACAAAACATCAAGGATACACCGTCCAGTGACCCTCACACGCCCACATCTAGCTTCTATTTTATATCCTTTCCTGTGGTTTATTTTTTCCTACCGTTGTAGAGTTTACTTTTGCTTTTTGTGTACCGACTTTTGCCTTCCGTATTCATCCTACCAGGGGCTCACAGAACTCAAAAGACTATCCCTGAGGAGGTGACATCCAGGCGACAAAGGAGACGTTTTGGTTTTTTTTTATTTTGGCTTTTTGTCCCGTTTTTTTTTTTGCTTTCACCGATTCTTCATTCCTACAGTACGTGAAAGTTTTCTTTTTTTACCAAACGTGACAATATTTTTTCCGCCACATTGTTCCCACCATGCTATTTGTTTATTTTTCTTGTGTTCTGCACTTTGCATCGGAAGTCCTTATCGTTCATTCGATCGCAGAAACGAAGCGGTGTACGGTACGCGGTAACCACTTCCAAGCAGATTCCGCTCGGCAAACTGGGCCACACACGCTCTCGAAAATCCCATATTGATCCACCGTTCCGATGAGAGATTGTTGGCCAGAAGTGTTGGGCAGAGAAGCGTTGCAGAAGCGGTACGCTTTCTCGCCGCCCCGGTGGTCGTAAATGCTGCACAATTTGCATACCCGTACCGATGGACCGACTGCACAGTGCCCTTGTGGTAGAGGAAAACCGGCGGACCAGGGGGTGGAACAGGGGAGGGTTTAGGGCTTTCAATCAATTTCCACGTGACGCCGGGCGTGGGAATATTGAAATGGTAAGAGGTGGTCAGGGTGGTGCTCCCGACAGCACACCACGTCCCACCTGCCGTAGAAAGCGAAAATGGAAGGTCCCCCGAGAAACCATCCAGAATCATTTCCTTCCGATGGCTGCATTCCTTCTTTTTTACACCACTTTTCTTTGTTCCCTTCATATTTGCGGATGAGGAGGCGACCTCAAAGGTTGCGATTGCTGAAAGGCACGCGCGCTGGATGATTGATGAGCCATGGCCGCGAGTGAGCCATGAACGTAGCCCTCGCATTATATAGCGATTATGGGTGGATAATTCTGTATTGACCAATCAGGCAAATTTTCGCATAACCTCTACTTTGATAGACCTTCCGGGGATGGTGTTAAGCCATGCTAAGAGTGAACAGTAAACACCAGAACAACTCCGTATCAAACCACATTCGTTCTCATGCAGCACCAATTTTTTCGGCCTTATCTACTTTCAGGGAAACGAATCGGTAGTAAGTGCAGCGCGCGTACTAAGCAGTGAAGATTTCATCCTGCGTATCCCTCGTATTTCGTATCCTAACGAACGAACGTTTCACCCGTTTTATGCTACTGTGTTTCTTTCTGTTTCGCTCTACTCTTTGTCTGTGTCTGTGGCTTCTCTGTTGCCCTCTGACGGGCTTCTGTTCATTATTAAACTCATCTTCCTACTTCTTTCCTCATTATACTGTCCAGCCATTGCATCTGTGTGCCATTTCTTTATCTCTCCTTCCTTGAAGTGCTTCTGTCGCTGCCTTTCCGTTTCTTTCCATCTGTGAACTCCTCTGTTCTCCGTTACTGCTCTCCATCTGCTCGTCTTTGGCTCATTACCGTAACCTTCTAAATTTGCTCATTTCTTCTCCTACCTCTCTACTTGTTCTGTTTCTACTATCTTTGGCATTTAAAATTCGTTTCTCTTTTACGTTTTAAAATTTTGGTTCTATTAACTGTACTGTGATTTGGTTTGCATTTATTTTTTGTTTTTATTTGTTTCAAAATTCTGTTCATTCTTCTCATCTGAACTTTTCACTTCTATCCTCTTAATCACATCGTTCATATGAGAAAACGACCCTACTCACACTCTTATACTTTGTCGGAAATTAATGAGAACGAATGACACATTAAAATCGCTTCTGGAATGAGATAAACCACAACACATAATAATAAAAAGCAAAAACTCTATACAGTGTACATAGTAGGCGAACCACCTCCTCCACCCGACCTGATGGGTGAATGTACAAAAAGCTTCCCGCATGAGTTTCACCTCGCGCCCTGCGAACCTTTCTCTTTGTGGTCTCTAAGACGCGCCTGGGGTAAAAATTAATACTGTGTTGTCCCGACTCTGAGCTGTATAAAAATACACTAGCACTTTCGTTTCAACCGAGCTTGGCTACGGCATGTGAAAGCTCTCGTAACCTGGCTTCTTGGTATCCTTCGTTTTTTTCTCTCTTTGCTTTCCCAATCTTTGCCATGTTGGCGGATGAGACTGTGAGTGGGTCTGATCCTTGAAGTAGAATAAATATTCATCAACGTCTGAGGCCAACGTGTGAGGCAGAACCTGGCGTAGCGACAGGGAGACGTATCAGTGTGTAACTTCACACGAGTCAACTAGCTGGATAAAGTATCATAACCGATGGTAGCACTTTTACTTTACGCAGCGGCTAATGATATCAAGCTGGTTTTTCTCACAGAAACCCCTAGATGCATGTCGTGTAACTTTTTAGTTTCTTGAAAAGAATATCAGCAAAACCCCATACGTACAAGACTTGTGAACGCATGTGTGTATAGTGCCGTTGAAAACTACCAACAATAATGTACATATATGTTCCAGAGTCTGTGTGTAAGCCCAACCATGAAACATCGTAACAAACATTGATGAAGAATGAAATATGCATTGTTACATAGTAGACATAGAAAGTGTTGGAATGGATTGTCGTGGCCATTAATTAACAAAAAAAAATAAACAGAGAATGCAACAATGGTTTTGGAGAAAAAAAGCTATTCTACAACCGAAACTATAACACATACAAACAAATATGCAGCTCGACGAATGTGCCGTGTTTCTGTTTACTTGTGAATGCCGTTTCCAAACAAAACCCACAACAACCAACAAAAAAAAACACCTAACACGATGGTCCCACTAAAAAAATATTTTTCTATTTCTTCTTCACTCTCGTTGTCTAATCGTCTAATGCTCTCCGATGTTGATAACGCACACACACAAACTAGGGAAAGGGTACCGGATCTGGTCATCGAACGCTCCTGTACGGCAATGCTATTCTATTGCGTCACAACAATAGTGATATGGTAAGTAATCGAAAACGTTGCAACTTTACTAGGTAATTGCATAGTTTTTTTTTAAATCACACAATCTAAAGGGTGTTTTTTTAAGCCAGAATTCGCTGCTGTGCTCATATGCCTAAAATTAAGTTTAAATATTGAATGCCATAGAATTATCTAGCAACTAAACAAAACATTTGATCTTTTACCTAATTTATTTTGTTGTTTTGGTATAGTTTAAGTTAAAAACACCCTTTATTATCAATATGTATCAATAGGTGATCAACTTGCAAGAATTCATTTCGTTTTCCATGCGTTAGCCTCGACATATTTCTAGTTTCTTTATACTTTCCGGTTTACTTTTTATGACATCCGGGGATTACGCCCCAATGCCAACATAGTTTCATGCCGGTCACTGTTGCCAACGAACATACTTGCAGACGTTGCACACAGCTCTGGCGAACGTTACTGTCTTCTATTATTGGAAACTGGCCACATACCGGCGGATACTAATGGTGTTCTACCTTTTCCGCAGTACCTTGCCTGCTTGTCGACGTCGTCTTCCAACGACAAATTGTCGTTTGATGTTGGTCTGCAAGAGCACAGCCGAGGTGAAGCTTGCTGGTGGACGGTACACCCGGCCAGCAAGCAGCGTTCGGAGGGTGAAAAGGTTCGCGTCGGTGACGATCTGATCCTGGTGTCCGTCGCTACCGAGCGTTATCTGGTAAGTGTCGCGATGATGCGAATGATTGACCCGGTCCAAGCCTAACGGTCTGTTTCACGAAATTCTCCGCCTCCCCTTTCATAGCACACAACCAAAGAGAACGATCTGTCGATCGTCAACGCGAGCTTCCACGTGACCCACTGGAGTGTTCAACCGTACGGTACCGGTATTTCGCGCATGAAGTACGTCGGCTATGTGTTCGGTGGCGACGTCCTGCGGTTCTTCCACGGCGGCGACGAATGTTTGACAATCCCGAGCACCTGGAGCCTGGATCCGGGACAGAAGTAAGTTTTGGGGTGTTGCAGCAGGTGTTACACGATACGAACCCACACTCACATCTAAATTCCTACCATCTCTGTTTTCCAGTATTGTCGTGTATGAAGGTGGCTCTGTGATGTCGCAGGCACGTTCCCTGTGGCGCCTGGAGCTGGCCCGAACCAAGTGGGCCGGTGGGTTCATCAACTGGTCGCATCCGATGCGCATCCGCCATCTGACCACCGGCCGGTACCTAGGGGTAAACGACAACAACGAGCTCATCCTGATGACGCGCGATCAGGCCACGACCTCGCAGACAGCGTTCGTTCTGCGGAGCGAAAAGGACGACCAGAAGGTTGTGCTGGAGGATAAGGATCTAGAAATTATCGGCGCCCCGATCATCAAGTATGGCGACTCGACAGTCATCATGCAGCACTACGAGACGGCCCTGTGGGTCAGCTACAAGAGCTACGAAACGAAAAAGAAGGGCGTAGGCAAGGTCGAGGAGAAGCAGGCCATTCTGCACGAGGAGGGCAAGATGGACGACGGGCTGGACTTCTCGCGATCCCAGGAAGAGGAGTCGCGTACAGCGCGTGTCATCCGTAAATGTAGCAGCTTGTTCACCAAGTTTATCAGGTACATAAACATCACCATCTGAAAATTAACTGCTAGTAACTCGAACTGCTTTTCAAGACAAACTCAGTTTTCTGGGCGAAATCAACCAGTTGATTTCTTAAGCTTTCGATAACTTCACTCGTTCACCCAAATGGAGCCAAATACGCACAGTTTCTTTGTTTTGTTTTGCTTTGAAACTGGTCCAGTTGCAGTACATTGGGAGTTGACATTAGTTCGGGTGTTTTTAACTTCAAAACTATCGGAGCGATTTTCAC